>JADLZK010002971.1:0-115887 GCA_015847255.1 Hyparrhenia diplandra
TAGTGGTACCACCATAGATGGTCTAGTATGATCATATACTTCATCCACATGCACATATATATATTTGTGATAAATGTGGATCGTGGATATTTATGTATATATATATATGTGGTTATAAATTGCTATATATACGCTCTGAAAATTTTAAAAAAAAAAATTCTAAGCCGAAAGTGCAATGACCATACCATCCTATGCCGAAAGTGATATGGTCATGGCACTCGGCTTAGATGGTTTCAAAAATCTTTGGAAAATTCTAAGCCGAGTGCCCCATGCAAAAAAATTCGAAAAATTCTTTGACATGTGTAACACTCGGCATAGTTTTTTAAAAAAAATAAAAATTTCTAAGCCGAGTGCCTAGTCCAAGCACTCGGCTTAGACCTCCGTTAAAAAGTGCCAACGTTATCTCCTTTTGTAAGCCGAGTGCGCCGTTGACACTCGCCTTTGGTTAAAAAACACTCGGCTTAGGCTAAGCCGAGTGCCCGATATTTGGCACTCGGCTTAGGCCTTCAAAGGCAAGAAAAGCGTGGTCGGGTGGCCTAAGCCGAAAGTGTAACAAATCGGCTTAGCCTAAGCCGAGTGTGTTTTTCGGCCTAAGTCGTGTCTTTTCCCTCCAAATCTTGACGCAACATTCCAAATATATTTTCTGACCATATTAATTCTAAAAATATTGCCCAAACATTGTTCCATACTTTTCAGGACAATTTTAGTTGTCAACATATGCCACCCCTAGTTTTAGCCCAAACTTTAGATAAACCTGAAAACAAAAAAGGCAAACTAAATAACAACGATATATGTATACATCGGCCATATTTGTTCTAAGGGCGATAGATATATCGGCCATTGCTTGAAAAGCACTTAGTCTTCTTGCCAAACATTTGAAAGTATTTATTGAATACCTCCCTTTATATGCTTTTAAAGAAAACATTCACCTAACAATGTCTCTAGCATATAAGAATTTCCAATGAACACTTTGATCACCTTCAATTAATGGACCTTCCTATCTAGGCCACCACTTGCTAAACTTGTTGCTTTCCGATCCAAGAGGTAAAAATGTCTTTCACACTAAATCAACACCAAGTCAAAAAGATTTGCCCTTCACTTTCTTGTTATAAGCTCTTGCATCTGTAGTAGTGCAAACTGTAGCAATGATTATTATCTATAAAACTTATGTTTACAACCCCCACTAGCTAATTCTTTTGACATGCAAGCACGCCACCTCACCATCCCACTAACACCTCATAAGCATGCCACCTCACCAGCCCACTAACCCTTCCTTGTGCCACGCCATCAACATGCCCCACATGTCTATGGGCATAAAAATGTTATAACTCATGAACCAAAAAATAAATCAAATTCTGATTACACCATTAAATTCATTTTTAATAAATCCCTTTAAAACAAGATCTCACATGTATATATTTTGATAAAATTATAAGTAGGACCCATTGATATAGAGAAAAAAAAAAAGAAAAAAAGAAAATATAGAAAGGAAAAAAAAAAGAATAAGAGGGTGATAGTAATATTGTAACTCGTAGAATTCTTCTTTATACTGTGACAACGCACGGAGAATCCACTAGTATTATTTAAATTTGCATGCGTTCTGGATTATAGTAGAGTACGTACCTGTGGTAGATATATAGAAATCTTTGTTGGGTGCATGTGTTAGCGACAAGTGGTTGCTCACTCGTGTTTCTTTGGACACCGGAGATAGTTGCTGGGCTCGACGTGTTGCGGAGATCTTCATGGGCTGGTTTGGGAGCCTATGTTTTTTGGATGCAAAAATACTGGTTTGGGAGCCTTTGTTGGCTCGCTGCCCTTCGATCGTGTGATCCGGCCACACAACACTAGTACAGGATAGAGGTCTATCCCCGGTTCACCATGGGCATTTGTCCCGGTTACGTAACCGGGGTTACGCCTCCCGGGACTAAACATTGCAATCAGAAGCACTAGAATCGGGGATAAACCTAAGGGTTTGTCCCGGTTCTACACTATATCCGGGACAACAATGGGGGCTTTTGCATTTTTGCAGCCACGTGGTCGGACCATTAGTCCCGGTTGTAAACACCACCCGGGACAAAAAATAGGGGGTTTTGCATAGTGTACCAGCCATGTGGTCATCTCCTTTTGTCCCGGTTGTTGTCTAGAACCGGGACAAACAATAGGTTTTTTTTTTTTCTTTTGCTGCTCTTTTTGGTTGTTCATTCATTTTTTAAAAAATTAAATTGGTTTTTAATTCGATTCTACGATGCCACTAACATGTATACGCGATTCGGAAAGTTTCGAACTAATGGATCGCGATGCATACGCAAATAACACAAATATGGATACAAACATATTGCTCAGGTGTTAGTATATATATACAATGGAGTACGAGTACATACACATTATTAATAGGTATATATACGGAGACCAAGAAAACTGCTGAAACTCATATACAAATACACCTTCGCACATGATAGACATCGTGCGCAATATATGTAAAATAATATATCCAAATCTGACGAGAAGCTAGACACCGACTTAATGATCTAAATCAGATCGAGCACAGCAAATTCAGCAAGGATCACCATCAGATCGGGCACAGGATCACCATCAGATCAGGCACATCATGCCTACGGAAAGAAAAGAGTAGTACGAGGTCAATCCATCACTCATGCAAGGATCACCATATGTAGTAGTGAAGCATCGCACTCCAACTATGTTCGAATATATGCACAGGCGATGTTTCTCGATCTTACGTTTGTATATCTTTGCCATCGTCAGATCCGCGCGGCTGTCGACGTCGCCGGGAGAAGGCTCGCCTTCACTGCCGCCGCTACTAGAAGTGGGGAGAGCTCGCCGCGCAGCTGCCGCAAGGAGAGCTACGCCGGCGGTATTGGAAGAAGCCGCCGCCCACCATCCCAGGAGAGATGCGAGTCAATGACTAAAATTGAAAAAAATCGACCAAATCAAAGAAAAAGCAAAAGCCATTGACGACCTTCAGTGCGGGATCCATGGAGAACGAAGGGAGATCGACCAAATGACTGAACTGCAGTGAGGAGGAGGAGTGGTGCTATATATGGCAGGACCTTTAGTCCCGGTTGGTGGTAGCATCATTTTAAAAACCACTAAAAATTTGAACTTTTCGAATTACAACTAAAACTTGATTTATTTTCCGCCAAACCGAAACCTTATTTTTCGAAAACCTGCATTTAAATGCCACCATGTAGGAAGTAGCTCTCCTTTAAAATGCTTGTTGCCTGTTGAGCTTTATGGTCGCAAAGGATGCAAGGTAAGTTCTAGATTTTATTTATGGAAGAATATCGCATGAGAATGATTTACTTAATTTATTCTGGGAATAATAAACACCGACACACATGTGTACCAAAAATATATATGAATATTTTTATAAGCACAATAAATAGATATTCTCGGCCATAAAGGTCACGGAATATAAAGGTGCTTGTAAAAATATTTATAAAATATATAGTACACATGAAATAACGAGCTCGGGAAAACGTGTGTGCATAAATATATAAATATTTACGCAAAGTACAATAGAATAAATATTTTCATGAATGGAAGTCATGAGAATGTATATGAGTGCTTGTACAAATATTTACAATACACACACACATGAAATAATAGGGAAAGGAAATAGGAAGAGGAATAAAAAGAAAAGGAAATGCGGGGAAGGAGCTCGTGGGCTCAATCCCCTCGCCCGCCAGCACCCCTTCCCTCCTTCTCAATCTTTTACGGCCCAGCCTCCTTCTCTCCTCTCTTCGTTTGGCGCACGCGACGCCAAGGCCGGCCCCGGCCAGCGAGGCCCCGCATCCGGCCCAAACAACGCGAGCCCGGAAGGAAATCGAGCCCGGTCGCCTTCCTTCCTCCTTCTTACCGACAAGTGGGGCCCCGGCCGTCGGCCTCCTCCTTCTTCCTAGGGACGACGACCGCTCTCTGCACCACGACCCCCGTCGTACCCTCGACCCGTCGCGTCAGGGGACAAGGCGACCTCCCCACAGTGGGATCGCTCACCATGTCAGTAGGGACTGTTGTGTCATCGTCTTCTTTGCCCAGCACTCGCGCCGCCGTGCGGCGGTCAAAAGGTCAGCGCCACCGCCGCTACGGTGGTCGGCAACACGCGCCGCCACGGGCGAGCCGGGACGAAATGGCCCGGCGGCAGAGACGGACGACGAGGACGAAGCCCACAGCGACTCCACTAACCCTCTCGCCACCGTCAGGACACCTCCACCCGACAGGCCGGCGGCGTCAACGTCTGGCACCCGTGGCCTTGGACGAGTCCTACCGGCGGCAAGCGGGTAATCAGAACGACAAGACCGGACGACGGCGAGCTCGACGAGCACAGGACGCGCACGCGGAAGCCAGCGCGACTCGGCCGGAATCCAGCTGGAGGTCCATGCTATTGCAGCCGCGGTCGGAAAAGATCGTGAGCGCGGAGAAAATATCTCTCCGGCGAGCTCCCCATGGACACGGCTATAAATAGCCCCCTTCGGGAGCCGATCGACCTCGCCAGCACAACCATAAGCTCCGCCATCGTCCGGAACGCGCAGTGCTCGCCCCTTTCCTCCCTCTCCTCTCTTCCTGGCCTCGCCTGAAGGATTTCCCCCAAATCGGAAATGCCTTGCTTGGCCGGAGAAGAAGCCCGAGCTCCGCCGCCTACAAGGTCGTCGTGGTCCGGTTGGTCGTGTGGTACGCATCACAAACTCCTCCTCTTTCATTTTCCTAACTATCGTGCTCGTATTGGCCTTGTAATGACCAAATAGCCGGAGCGCCGCCGACGCCGGGGACCGCCACCATCGTGGGGCCACCCTCCTACCGTCGTCCCAAGGCACGCCATTGTGTCGAGGGAGGAGACGAGGGGACGTGCCACACGACGCGTGGCGCCCGACAACGGGCGACGCCGAGCAACTCCGGCGAGGTTCGACCAAGCGCGCCGACGGCACGTCGACGGGCCGGCTCCTTCGCCCCGTTGACGCCGTCAAGGCCTCGACCAACGACGAGCCGACACGTCGCCGTTCCGCCTCCCACCGCCCCGAGCCGTTAGGGCAAAACCCGTCGTGACGTGGTGCCCACGTGGCAGCCATCGCGTGGCGTCCACGGACCCCCGTGGCGCCCACGCGATATGAAGACATTCCCGTGTACAAATTTGTAAAATGCTATGTCCACCCGATGCTTGTACCGAAGTTTATCAATATACTTTCCCGAGTCGAAAAAATTTTAAAATTTGTAAATTCATTATTTGATTTATAGAATTTTATCATGTAATTAGTTCCATTTTATTACATGACAAAATTATATTATAATGTTACCCTAATGATTTAATTAGGGATTAATATTATAAAACCCATAAGTCATGCAATTTAACTCCGTTTCGCGTGAAACGACTTCCATAATTCATCTAAAATCTAGCTCTATGCATCTCACCCATTGCCACCATAATGTTCTATGTTTGTTTTATATGTCATAGTTCGAGCTAGGTTTATCGCTAGTCACAAGTAGATCCGATGATCCGATTAGGAGCTTCCGTTCGAAGAAAAGCTAGAGACGTTCGACGTCGTGCCGATTTGTAAGAACCTCCCAGGCAAGTCCTTACCCCCCCCCTAATAATCTTGACCTAATTAATCAACCTAACCTTATAAGATGATGATCATGGTTTATGATATATGATCTTAAGATTAATGTAACTTAAATAATAATGTGAACCTTTCCAACAAAAAGGTGAGTGGTGATAGTCTACATGGAGGTGGACTAATCACAATCGGGGATGAATCCCGCGGAGAGATACTCGCCTCCCTAAGGACCGGTTCATAGACCTTCTACCTAGTGCAATATTTCTCACAGACCACACGCCGAGATGGGACGGCTTGATTCACACCCCGTTGGGTTGAGGTATAATTGGGGAGCCAAGGTGGCCGGAGTAGGCAAAGCGACCTATCGATCGAGCGAGACATGGGGAGAGTGGCCCCATGGTCCGGTTGGCGTGGATCCTGAGTGATCTTCCACTAAGGTGTTTGGGCGCAGTGGCGCAGTGCTAGGTGCACATATTTATGATTGGGTATGGTATTTGACAGTATAGGTTGGGTAATAAGGTATTACTTGTAAAGCCTGGGTGATTTGGTATCACCATATTGTCTAGGATGATGTGTCATCCTTCCAACCCCTGAGAAGTCGTGGTGAAGATTATACCAATATACCTAGGGTAGCACCCAAGCGGGTACGGATCTCATTAGGCCTGTCGAACCATAGGCCATGGTGTAGACAACGCCTATCGTGTGGGGAAATTTGTACAACCTCTGCAGAGTTATCTAAATCTATTCGAATAGCCACGTCCTTGGAATGGGCAGATGCTAGGCTTGAACATCTATGGTTAGAATACACTTGGATGATGACTAACCTGTGGTCCCATGACAGCAATGACATGAGACAACCCGGGAACTAGCGAGAGCAGTTTTAGAGACTCTGCTAGGGCCCAAACCCTTAATAATTACAACCCCCGGTTGGGACTTGTTGAAACGTTTGTACTCACCCCTCTATTTTTTACAGATATCGGCTCATGTGAAGGTAAGATCGATGACAAGGTAGAGGATAGCGTATCGTCGGAGTTCATAAGATGTTTGCTTAGGAGAAGGACGTTGAAGCCCAGAATTCATCCATGCACAAGTATGCCTGTGGAGTACGGGGCAGTCACTACAAGAATTCTTGGCTTGTATGACAAACCAAATTTGTCACGTAAAGCACAAAAAGTGTCATAAAATGTACATTATGACGAAAAAGGTCCCGTCACGCGGGTCGTCATATAATGAGCGTCACAAAATGTTCCTCGTGGCGATATTTTCGACATCGTCACAAAAAGTTAAGACCTTTTGTGACGATTGAGATTCTGTGTCACATATTGTTACCTTCTATGACGATCGTGTTTGTCACATTTTGGTTAGTCAACGTGTCACGCTATGTATAAATCGTCACATATTGTGCGTCGGGGCAAGTTTGACTGAATTTCTGTGACGCCGCAAAACGTCATGTATAGGTAGTTAACCATGGTTAAGAAGTCGTAATGCATTGTATATTCATTTAGTCATGCATTTGAGCCGTCATATAACATAGACATAAAAGTCACACCATCATTCATAGAACCCGGATCATATAATACATTACATAGTGCAAATAAGTTCGAGATACATCACATAAGTATGTGGTTTACATATGCAAATAAGTTCATGTACGTAGTTTCTAACAAAGGTGTCTCGTAGGTCCAAAGAAGTACAATAGCTCCCATGCCTCTCACCACAAAGTAAAAGCAACGTGCACCTTGCAAGAATATGTAGCTCTCATGTCCCTCGCTTGTTGGAACTTTGCTAGAACTTTCAACTGAATAAAAAAATAAAAGAAAATAAGTATTTAGTAATAAACATAAATAGCGTGAAGAATAAATTGTCTTCATTTCAATTAGTATTATATACTATTATTCTCGTAAATCATATCTCTTTCGGTCCTTACTAACAACCATATTTGTTCGAAAGGCCAAGTTCATCAACATCAAAAGCAGTCTAGACAAACCATGAATATTTTTTGCTATTAAACAAAGGCACCATTAGAAAAGAAAAACAGAGTGGTTGTTTATAGAATTGAGTGCTTGATGGTGGTGGTTGTTACTAGAATACAAAGCTCTTTTGCAAAGACATATCGATTGCACTACTAAGTTTAGGAATTTTACTTCACTTTGGAAAACTTAAAGGAACATATGAACTGAATGTTTTGTATCTACAATTTGGAAAACTTAAACGAATATATGAACTGAATGTTTTGTATCTACAAAACTAAGAAAGGAAAAGACAACAAATTTGAGATACTGGAACCAGACTAGAATAATTAACAATAATAGCATGTGAGTATATATCTATTGAGTAGCATTGAAATTCACTAATCATCAAAGTAAGCATTTAAAACCAACACGTGCTGCTGTTCACTTGAACTGAAAGCTAGCCTGCATGTATGAAGAGATGAGACGATAAATTTCCTTCTCACCTTCAAGATTTATTTGTACAACAGCACCAATGGTACAAGAGTTTTCTCCCCCTCAAGTCTTCCTTACGCGCAGAAGTGAAGATCTTCTCCCCACGCTTGAATCTGAAATGTGCATATCAGAAATGCAAAGTACATTAGTTGCTACAGCTATAATTAATCAGATAATTTCTTCACTGCACACTCACGTGCCTTGTTCTAAGTAGGAACCTAGCACTTTCCAATCCACAATAATACCAAGGCAAAAACTAATTTCAGTAGCACTACAGACTAATTAAGGATAAGAAAGAGCTGCTGCACTTGCTTGCTTGGTCCCCGCACGGCACCAGTACAGGTGTGCTCAACTAAAGAAATGACGAGCTGTCATGAGGAAACAGCGGAGCTGGGGCAGTGGTGCTGTGGTGCTGCACGCTGCGCAAGCACGCGATGCTGAGGCGCTCATTGCTGAGGGTGCGCGGGGTCTGCTCCACACGGCCTGATTTCATGCACGAAGAACAGAGGAAGAACACAGAGCCGACACCTGACCAACAACCACAAGAACATGAAATAGAGCGGTCACAAAATCGAAAGAAAATCGACTCAAACCTCCATAATTTGATCCCAAATTTCGCACAGAGAATCACAACGGAGTTATTGAGCTACTCCTAAAAGATCATGGCTCAATTTAAACTCAAACTCGGGAATTTCAGATCATGGCCAAGAACTCGAGAATATCCCCAAAATAAAATTCGATCGATTTTTTCATGTTTGTGTTGTTTCAATTAAAATCATTCATAGGGAAGCATCAACTAACATGCTGCAGTATTTAGACAACACAAGCCTAACTAGCGCTGCTCTAGGAAGAGGGGCTCTCACCTTGGTCACTGGAAGTAGCACCGCCACCACCATGCCTGGTTGCACCCAGAGCTGCAGATGCGGATGCTACAGAGAGGCTGATACTCCTGGCGAGGCGGCGCACGGATGGGCGAGTGGGGGCGCGGCGGAGGGCGCAGGCGCGTGCGGCACCGTAGGGGGGGAGGCTGACGGAAGGGAGGGGAAGGACCGGCTGCAGCGCTGCTACTCATAGCGGGAAGTTTGGAAATTTGGGGAGAGGCGCGGGGAAGTTTGGAAGAGGGGCGCGGGAGAGCGAGGAGGTCAATCAGGATTCGGACGAAAGCTTAGGTTTGAGATGTAGGGACTTCAACCGTTAGATCAATAGATGGACGGCTGATGTCAATGGAGCTGTAGCTGGGCTTCAGGGTATTGGCCCAAGTTTTTTTTTTTTTTCTTTTTCTATTTCAGAACAGATAAATTATATAAATATATTGACTACAAAATGAATTTAAATGGGAAAGTCAACACCATAAATTGGTAGGGTATGATTTTAGAAAATTTTAGGAAAAAAAATCATCAAATTCGGAGTTCATGTGAGGGAGAAAGACTAGTTACAAGTTTTAACTTCTGATTAAAAAGAAAAATCGTTCTTGTTCGTCACATGAACAAGCGATTTCTCATTTTTCCTCGGATTAAAACTTGTAACTAGTTGTTCTCCCTCATACAAACTCAAATGAGGTGATTCTTTTTTCCTAAAATTTTCTAAAATCATCTTTGCATCACGTTATGGTGTTGGATTCATCACCTCTTCATGCGCCAAAATTTGAGCAATTCAAGTTTTGAATTCGAACTTTGACTCGATCAAAGCGGAACATGAAATGAACTCGGTTAAAAATTTTTTTTGAACATGAAAGTTTCATAACTCGCCGAGACCAACAAATTTTATGTAGGTCAAATTTCCATTTGAGAAAGTGGTAATAACACGTAGTTCAAATATAACAAGTCTCTCACATATTCGAAACTATGTGAGAGACTTGTTATATTTGAACTACATCTCAACTTTGTCGAAATGTCTTGAGATTTTTCTGGCGAGTCATTTATCGCCAAAATATGGTCCCACACAAGAACTTACATTTTTCGAACAATTATTTTTATTATTATAATTTTTTCCGTCTTTGGGTGAGACAAAATTTGGTGAATTATACATTGAAAACACTAAATTATGCAAATGACCTCCACATGTATTTGTTTTCTAGGGCATAAGAGAACTTGTAGCAAAGTTTGGCGCCATTCGGATCTTTTCGGGGTGGACCTAGTTCAACGCATAATTACCGGAGAAGTCGCGCGAAAATTCAATTAAACTAAAAAGTACCAAACAATTTCTAAAAATCTCAAACTTGGTGGTTTTGCTCACAAAAGGCATTTGGAAGCTTGAGAAAAAGTTTGAGACCAATACCATACTTGGACCCCATAATGCCTAAGAACCTAGTGCATAGGCGTGGTTCGATGAAAGGCTCGGTATTGTATTGCTCTCAAACTTTTTCTCGGGCTTCCAAATGCCTTTGTGAAGCAACCACCAAGTTTGAGATTTTTCGTACCGCTTGGTACTTTTTCGATTTATTTGATTTTCCGCGACTTCAGGAGGGTAATTATACGTTGAACTAGGTCCACCCTTAAAAAGATCGGAATGATGCCAAACTTTGCCACAAGGTCTCTTATGCCCTAAGAAACAATTACATGTGGAGGTCTTTGCATAATGCTAGTGTTTTCAATGCATAATTCACCATACTTTGTCTCACGCAAAGACTAAAAAAATTATAATAAAAAATAATTGTCCGAAAAATGTAAGTTCTTGTGCAGGACCATATTTTTCCTGTAAATGACTACCAAAAATCTCAAGCCATTTCGACAAAGTTGAGTGCTATGTAGTTCAAATATAACAAGTCTCTCACACATAGTTTGAACTATATGAGAGACTTGTTATATTTGAACTACATGTTATTACCACTTCCTCAAATGGAATTTTGACCTACATAAAATTTGTTGGCCTCGATGAGTTATGAAACTTTTGTGCTCAAAAGATTTTCAACCGAGTTCATTTCGTGGTCTGTTTTGACTGAGTTTTGATCGAAAGTCAAAGTTCGAATTCAAAACTTGAATTGCTCAAATTTTGGTGCATGAAGAGATGACAGAATCCAACACCATAACGTGATGCGGCATGATTTTTTAGAAAATTTTAGGAAAAAGAATCACCTCATTTGGAGTTCATATGAGGGAGAACGACTAGTTACGAGTGTTTTAATCCGAGGAAAAAAGAGAAATCGGTCCTTCATGAAGAACACGCGATGAACAAGGACGAACGGGACCCGATTTCTCTTTTGTACTTGGAACATCTATGCGTATATGATTCATAAGGAAAAATAGCCACTTGTATCACAAAACAAGGCATGGCGTGGTGGTTTGACTTAGCATTTTTGTACTAGAGCTCTCGAGGTTCGATCCTTATGTGCCTCATGTTTTTCAAGTTTTTTTATAGGATTTATTATGGTCTAGTTACTATAAAGAAATAAAAGATCCCAATCGACAAAAACAGATGCTTGTCCTAGTGGTTTGCACACTTGACCTTTGTTCTGAAGGTCTCGAAGTTCAATTCCCACATGTCACAAATTTTTTCAAGTTTGTTTTAGAGGATTTCTTGCAGTTCAATTAATTAAAAGAAATAAAACTTCCTAATACAACATAAACTGATGCTTGTCCTAGTGGTCAACGCACTTTGCTTTTGTTCCAAAGATCTCGAGGTTCAATTCCCCGAGCGAGCATGCATTTTTTTTTTGTAATTTACGTTTGACGCTCCATTTCGTCACAAAAACATGCAAACAGTGGTCACAAAAACATGGGAAAAATGTAGGCGTCATCCGGGTAGTACGGACGTTACATTTTATGACAACATTTGGTGCCTTTATGTGACGAAAAGAAAATTGTCGTCACAAATAGTTATGGCGCATGCAATTTTGTGACGACCAAAAAAAATCGTCATATTATGGTACATTATATGACGAAATCAAGTCCTGTCATGAGGAATTTTGTCATAAAAAGATAGATTTCTTGTAGTGAGTGTCATAGTTAATCCACCGCTTCTCGGTTGGCCAACTCGATATTGTAACCCGGCTTGGTGACCCTTCGTCGCCACTGTAAGCCCTTTCTATCCTATATTTCAACAGCTCAGTTACTATTATTTCTATTTACCATTATCTGTTACTAATAGACGTGTTTGTGGCGTGATCCTGGCGCAAACACGTGTGATTAACGACCCATTAAAAGTGGGGCGTGACAGAGTGGTATTAGAGCCGAGCTTGTCCATAGGATGAAATTTGGGTTAGCGTAATTTTGACTCCACATAGGATAACTACTTTTTAAACATGTTGCTACGAGTACACCTTACGTACAATAGTTCGTATGTTGTTGAGGAATCGATGACAACATCGAAACTCTTGCAGCAATAGACTAGTAAGGATGATCTCAATTGGATTGCCTGAACCAAAGGAGAATTTCCACAACATCTCTCAGAGATGCTAAAGTGCCTAGGATACTTTGGCCTTCCTCGATGTTAAAATCGATAGTTTCATGAAGACCGAGTATCGAAGTACTTAATGAACTTGTACGCTCCCAAAGCTCCCAACAGGAAGGACTGTCAAGTGCTATCCAGCAGATCAACTGGGAATGCCAAGAACGTCCGAGTACCTAAATGGGCGCTAATGTAATGTGCAAGTCTGACATTTGATGGAACCTCCACCAGGCATATAAGTCCAGGCAACAAATAAGTAGCAAAATCCTTTTGCAAGCTTGTTGAGCAAGCGATGTCTTAGAATTCGTTGCTAAGCGTTCGCTCGCAGTCATAGATGCCTAGGCTTCACGGTCTTTAGTTGGTGAAAAGTCGTGCAATAATCATCATGGCAGTCACTATGTGTGATGCGACCTTTATCATCTATGAAACTGACCTGTGATGAGACCTATTGTCGCGCTTGTTTGTTTAATATAATGCCTTATTCTTTTCCAATCCTATGGGAAATTTCTCCATTCTACTACTCGTAGTGATCAATGGAAGGAAAATTCTGATAGGATCAGTAGACGTATTGAAAATTTCCCTAAAGTCACGAGTAATAAGACAAGTTTCCCTACAAACTTAGTTCGCCGTGACTAATCCTTTCATACGTTTCACACCAGGTAAGTTTGTGTGTTTCTTAACACCCGTGTTACTAGGATACCCCAAAGTCTATCCCTACCTAAAATGCTTGCTTTCCCCCTAATCCTTAGTTAGGTAGATTCCTATCGTACCTTGTGCTTTTCTTTCCACCCCTCTCTAGTCCGGATAGAATAGGAACTAACTTGCGAGGAACGTGGCGACAACAAATGGACTCCACGATTGTAGCCGATTGAACCGCACCAGTGTTCTTCCCTGGCGTAGTTACAGCACGCCGTCGCCTCGTATTCTTGTCGTCGGCGGCCGTGCTGTTTTTTGCCCAGTTGTCACCTCAATGCCGAAAGTTTGTTGATCTGCTTTGTTACCTCGACGCCGAACCACGACCCCGTCGGAGCGGATCAAGATGACATGCAACGAGTTCAGTGACAACCAATGCGAATGCAAGCGAGCCGAAGATTGGAACCGCAAGCGTAAGATGGACAGAAGACCATAGTGATTGAAGACAGTCATCAAGCCCATAAAAGATATTTATGCCCGAAAGCAAGCCGATGCCCCAGAAGCATACAGCAATGAATGGAAAGTAGTATCTCGACAATAGAGAAGGCACACAGTTTCCACTATAGGGAATCCACCGGCCAAGACCACCACAGTCCCCGGGACCACACCACTATCGCAAGGTCAATAAATATAGGAGACTCACTCCCGTTCCTTCCACCATACACCACGACACCCCGGCCACAATACCCGGTCGACCAAGCTTCTCCCGAGGAAGCCACCACCTTCGATCCACTATAAAAAAGAGCACCACCATCGCTCTCACCACCATCCCACTCCAAACATTTTCTTTGCTAGCCTCCATCTTTCACCCTCTCGCCATCACCCTCCTTGCCATCCACTCACCAAGAATCATCACCAAACACGGCCCGCGCAAATGGTCGGCACTTGGGTTAGCAGCCGGTGCATCAACACCCCCGATTTCCCCAGCTTCTCTACCATACCGCCTGGTAACCTTGGCATCCGAGAACTCCCGGAGTATGAGGGTAGCGTAGTACGAAGAGCGGCACCTATCGCCGCGAAGTCACCGGTCTACATCGCCAAGAGTCAAGACTACCCCGCCCCCACCTTGAAGACCGGAGCACGACCGCCATTGGTTTTCGCTTCCCGACACCTACCAAGTCGCCGCACGTAAGGGCACTACATCGCCCGCGGATCTACAAGGAGCCCATCGCCCGCACACCCATGAGGTACCGCCACGGAAGGAAAGAACCACCCGCCGGGATTGCTCGCCGAAAGCGTGCAAGGTCCGTGGCGCAGCCCGTCATCAAGCACCTACTACCCTATCTACTCGCTCTAGATGAGCAAGACGACCCGAACGTGACACCGCCATGAGAAGCCTAATCCGCCGCGAGCGTAACGAGCTGAATGCTATGTTCGGTGACTTCTCGCGAGCACGCCCATGCAAGAGAACAAGTCACCCACGGCATCTCGTCGAGAGGTTACACTTGCCGAGACCCTCGAAGGCCATTCAGAGCGACACGTCCGAGAACCGAGGGACACCAACGCCGCCCTCCAACCAAGACGAAGAAGACACGCCATGGCACGGCGAGAACCTACAACCACGTAAGGGATGTTCGTCAACCCCTTCATCGGAGGAGGGCGGACTCCACCGGGCCACCGCCACCGGTAGAAGACCGACAAGAAGGACCACCCCTGCCTCTCGGTCGGGCACCACCAAGAGAAGAAGCTCCCAAAGACAAAGCCAAGTACCGGACTGCGAGAAGCGAAGCCACCATGACCGAGGTCGTAGAACCACCACTCCCAAGGGAGGTGTAACCGTAGGGTAGCATTTCCCTTACGCTCTACTGGTGTACTCCCCTTGAAGTAATCAAGATCATTGTGCATGATCTACGATCCAAATGCGAGTGTCAACGAAGAAAAATAGGCGGGTGCCAAAACACAAAAAGCCCGAGCAAATAATAAGCGAAAAATTTTTCTAAGTGGGGGTAGTGCTATGTGAAGAAAAGAAAACACAAACGGGCTAAAAACAACAAAGAGAAAGAACAAATTGGGGCAAGTACAAAAAGAAACGGTGAAATACAAAATGGGCTAAGATAAAGGGGAGAAAACTTAGGGTTCCAAGCGAGAAATGGAATCCCAAGTTCACGATGGTTGTTACTCAGAAGAATCCGCAGACAACGATGTACACCGCAGAAGACCGCGAAGGAACAAGCAAGGAGACAGACACTAGAAGATGCCAGAAGACCGAAGACACTAGAGGAATAAAATCCTCTAAGTGGGGTAGCCGCCGAAGAGGACCCGAAGACCACGAAGACCAGGTACAAGACCAAACAAATGGGGTAAAGGCAGAAGATGTCGTCAAACGAAAAGCATGCCCTCCACGTATCGTGTTGCCCTAGTAATGGAGTAGCCACGATAATCGTGAGAGGTTCGGAAAAAGACAAAGACGGTAAGCAATGGAAAGTTTTCCCCTCCCTATCTCTATCTCCACCCCTTTAGGCCTCAAATAAGGACCTTCGCTCACGTAGACTAGGAATCTCGAGGGCGAGATTCATCTAAGTGGGGTTGATTTGTAACACCCGTGTTTTTGCATCATTTTAAAAACCACTAAAAATTTGAACTTTTCGAATTACAACTAAAACTTGATTTATTTTCCGCCAAACCGAAACCCTATTTTTGAAAACCGCATTTAAATGCCACCATGTAGGAAGTAGCTCTCCTTTAAAATGCTTGTTGCCTGTTGAGCTTTATGACGCAAAGGATGCAAGGTAAGTTCTAGATTTTATTTATGGAAGAATATCGCATGAGAATGATTTACTTAATTTATTCGGGAATAATAAACACCGACACACATGTGTACCAAAAATATATATGAATATTTTTATAAGCACAATAAATAGATATTTCGGCCATAAAGGTCACGGGGAATATAAAGGTGCTTGTAAAAATATTTATAAAATATATAGTACACATGAAATAACGAGCTTCGGGGAAAACGTGTGTGCATAAATATATAAATATTTCGCAAGTACAATAGAATAAATATTTTCATGAATGAAAGTCATGAGAATGTATATGAGTGCTTGTTCAAATATTTACAATACACACACACATGAAATAATAGGGAAAGGAAATAGGAAGAGGAATAAAAAGAAAAGGAAATTCAGGAAGAGCTCGTGGGCTCAATCCCCTTCCGGCCAATGACACCCCTTCCCTCCTTCTCAATCTTTTACGCCCGACCTCCTTCTCCCCTCTCTTCGTTTGGCCGCCGCGCCAAGCAGGCCGGCCCGGCCGCGAGGCCCCTCGCATCCGGCCCGGCAAGCGAAGCCGGGAAGGAAATCGAGCCCGATCCGCCTTCCCTCCCCTCCTTCTCACCGACAAGTGGGGCCCCGACCGTCGCTCCTCCTTCTTCCTAGGGACGGCGGCGCGCTTACGCCACCGCGACCTGTCGTACCTCCGACCCGTCGCGTCGGGGACAAGGCGACCTCCCCACGGTGGGATCGGCCGACCATCTTTATGGGGCTGGCGTGTCGCCGTCTTCTTTGCCCGGCTTTCAGCGCCGGTGCAGCGGTCAAAACCTGAGCGCCACCCCGCCACTACGGTGGCGGCAACACTTGCCGCCCGCGGCAGCCGGGCGAATGGCGGCTGCGAGATGGATGACAAGGACGAAACCGTGGCGACTCCACTAACCCTACCGCCCATTTGTCCGGACGCCTCCACCGCCGCGGCCGGCGTCAACGTCTGGCGGCACCCGTGGCCTTGGACAGAGTCCTACCACCGGCACCTAGCGCTGTAACGACAAGACCGGATGACGGCGAGCTCGACGAGCACAAGAGTAGCGACGCGGCGGCCGGTAGCATGACTTTCGGCGGAATCTACCGGAGGTCCATGCTATTGCGGCCGCGATCGGAAAAGATCGCGAGCGGAGAAAATATCCGGCGAGCTCCCCATGGACACGGCTATAAACCCCCTCAGAGGCCGTCGACCTCGCCAAAGACAACCATAAGCTCCGCCATCGTCCTAACGCGCCGGTGCTTCGCCCTTTCCTCCCTCTCCTCTCTTCTGGCCTCGCTGAAGGATTTCCCCCAAATCGAAAATCCGCCGCCGTCGGAGAAGAAGTCAGAGCTCCGCCGCCTACAAGGTCATCGTGGTCGGATTGGTCGTGTGGTGCGCATCACAAACTCCTCCTCTTTCATTTTCCCTAACTATCGTGCTTTCATTGGCCTTGTAATGACCCGGGACGGACCGCCCGGGGACCGCCACCATCGTGGGGCCACCCTCCTACTGCCGCCGTCCCAAGGCACGCCATTGTGTCGGAGGGAGGAGCGAGGGACGTTACCGACGCGCGGCGAGCGAGGTGACGCCGAGCAACTCCGGTGTGGCTCGACCAGCGCCGCGCCGGGCACGCGTCGGCGGGGGCCGCTCCCTTTTCGCTGATTGGCCGTCAAGGCCTCGACCAACGACGAGCCCGACACGCCGCCGTTCCGTCTCCCACCGCCCCGAGCCGTTAGGGCAAACCCGTCGTACACGTGGCGCCACGTGGCAGCCCACCGTGGCGTCCCACGGACCCACGTGGCGCCCACGCATATGAAGACATTCCCGTGTTACTTATTTGTAAAATGCTATGTCCACCCGATGCTTGTACAACGAAGTTTATAAATATACTTTTCGAGTGAGAAAAATTCCTAGAAAATTTGTAAATTCATTATTTGATTTATAGAATTTTATCATGTAATTAGTTCCATTTTATTACATGATAAAATTATATTATAATGTTACCCTAATGATTTAATTAGGGATTAATATTATAAAATCCATAACTCATGCAATTTAACTCCGTTTTCGCGTGAAGCGACTTCCATAATTAATCTAAAATCTAGCTCTATGCATCTAACCCATTGCCACCATAATGTTCTATGTTTGTTTTATATGTCATAGTTCGAGCTAGGTTTTATCGCCCGATCACAAGTAGATCCGACGACCCGATTAGGAGCTTCCGTTCGAAGCAAAGCTAGAGACGTTCGACGTCGTGCCAATTTGTAAGAACCTCCCAGGCAAGTCCTTACCTAATAATCTTGACCTAATTAATCAACCTAACCTTATAAGATGATGATCATGGTTTATGATATAGGAGTTCATAAGATGTTTGCTTAGGAGAAGGACGTTGAAGCCCAGAATTCATCTATGCACAAGTATGCCTGTGGAGTACGGGGCAGTGTCATAGTTAATCCACCGCTTCTCGGTTGGCCAACTCTGATATTGTAACCCGGCTTGGTGACCCTTCGTCGCCACTGTAAGCCCTTTCTATCCTATATTTCAACAGCTCGGTTACTATTATTTCTGTTTACCATTATCTGTTACTAACAGACGTGTTTGTGGCGCAAACACGTGTGATTAACGACCCATTAAAAGTGGGGCGTGACATCAGGCGCGGGGACACGGGCGCGCCCACGACGCAAGATGTGGGAATTGGGCGGTGCGGTTGCGAGCGCGAGAAGCATAGCAGCGAGAGGTAGGGGAGACTAGCGCCGAAAGCCGCAACAACAAGATGGGCTTAAACAAGCTGGGCCGACCCACTAGAGAAAAGAGAAGGGGAAAGAAGGGAAGGGGATTTGGGCTGGCTGGATCTGGGCCAACGGGCCGAAAGGGAGAAAAGAAAGGAGAAGAAAAGAATAGGCTTTTCAATTTTATTTTCCGTAATTTTGCAAAGCCTTTCAAATTGATTTTGAACTCAATTTCAAATTTGATCAAAGCCAGTCATCACAATAAAATAAATGCAGCAGCATGTATGCATCAACGTGTATATTTGATTTTAATTTCACAAAAATTATTATTTCTTATAATTTGAATGCACACACAAATGCATAATTAAATCCAATTTAGCTATTTGAAAACAATGCAAACTTTAGGCAATTTAGCCCATGTTAATTTAACTATTTGGCCCAAGCCCATATGAACATTGCTAATATCCATCTCAAACCCTAGCCCCCTCTCTCAAAAAAAAAAAAAAAAATCTCAAACCCCTAGCCCAATCTTATGCTTCCCTCCTCCTATCCACCGGCGCCGTCGTCACCACACCGCACTGCCCGCACCTCCTTCCTTCCGCTTTCAGCGGGCGCGACGCCTTTGTTCGACGGAGCGCATGGCCGAGACCGTAGCACCTCCCATGGCGAGAGAGACCGACCGAATCAGCGACCTGCCCGAGGGTCATCCTCGGCCATATCCTCGCTGCTGCCGGGCGCGGGATGCGGTGCGCGCCGCGTTTTCGCCGAGCTGGCGCAACCGCTGGCGGTCCGCGCCGCCCGCCATCGCCTGCTCCTCCGACTTCGCACGGGCGGCGTCGGCGCGTTTCGCCACTTTGTCGACAGCCTGCTGGCGTCCGTGGGCGGGGCCCGCCTTTGACTCCTGCGACTTCGATCTGGATGTGGAACGCTGACCTGCGACTTCAGCGATCTGGTGAATGACGGCAACAGCTGGATCCGCCGCGTGCTGGAGCTCAATGTCCGCGAGCTCCGGTTCGAGTCTGCTGCGACATGGAGTTTCCCATGATGTATGACTTTAGTCCTCTCTCCTCCCGGCATCTCACGAGCTTGGAGCTCACGGTTTTTGCCCAGTATGAGGCCGACATTCTTGATTTGTCTGGATGCTCGGCGCTGGAGAATATAAGGATGGAGGAGTGCTGCGTCGGTTTCATGGAAATGCACTCCCCCTCCCTGAAGCATCTGAGTATCAAAAAGTGCAACTTTGATATTGATTCCCGCACGTGGATGTCGTTTCCCAGCCTCGTCTCATTCGAGTTCATTGCTAACTTCGGAAGGGCTCCAATGCTTGAAAGAATGCCGCATTTGGAAACTGCAAATGTTCATTTCGGTTATCGTTGCTCTGATCTATGTCAAAATGGTCGCTTGGATGATTGTGGAGATGCTGCTTGTAGGAGTTGTTTACATTATCCTCATGGTTCGGGCTGCATGTTTCTTCGAGGTTTGGTTCAAGCTACATCCTTGAATTTGTCAGCTTCTCCTGAGATGGTAGGCTTTGCACCTGCATCATCCTGTTTTTTGGTTTTGCATTTGTAACCTGCATCATCCCCTGTTTTTGGTTTTGCAATTGTATTTCAGTTGTTCCTTTCAAATGCTCTGATTTCAACCAAACATAACCAGTACTTTGTTGATGGCTGCCTTGTCATATGCCTAACTAGTTCATTACTTAAAATTGTGTGCTTCTGTAGTTACTGATGTTGTTCCACTAAATGAGAGGTCTGGTTATTGATTTGTGACTTGGATTCAGAATGCATTGCTCAGATTAGAAACTAGTGGATTGTTTTTGTATATATTTGTTTACATGCACATTTATGAAAGATATGAAGTACAAACCTTTTTTTACCTGGCTTACTAACATGATGTGTTTCAAGCTTGTAATATTTTTTTTCATGGTATTGATTATTTGACTTTACATGCTTGTACTTTTCCCAGTATGTTTTGAACAGGGATTTGAAATGGTGCCCTGCATTTAACAAGTTAAAGACTTTGGTGCTTAGCAAATGGTTTGTGTCTACTGACCTCAGTGCACTGATTTGGTTCCTCCACAACACCCCCTCTTCTGGAGAAGCTTACTCTTGAATTTCCAGAGGTGCTCTTATTAACTTGTTACTCTGTATTACATATTGGTTTATTTTTGTTTTGTTTATTAATTGAGTAAATTATTCATTTGCTTTCGTCACGCAAGACATTCATGCCAATGGAGGGAAGTGACAATCCATTGAAAAAATCAATTACACCTAGCCATATTCAGATTAGTCATCTTCGGAATGTTGAAATCAAATGCTACTATGTTGATGGGATAGTACTTAAAGTCTTGAAGGTCTTGAATGCTAATGGCATACAGCAGGCGAAAATCAGAATTCAATGTTCAGGTCGTAAGTTATCTATGAACTGGAATGCTTCTTTTGTGCAGTTACTAAGATGTTTTCAAAACAAAGTGTTATCTGTATCCAACTATGTGTGTTCTGATTTATCATAATTTATGTATTGCATTTTTGCTTCAAATAGTTGACATCAACAACTAATGTTGTGATTTATCATTAGATTAGTACTATCATTTGTAATGGTTATTAATGTTGTTCTGCTTCTATACTTATATATGTTAGTATAGATATCTATGAAGTCCATTGTGATTGAATTTGCTGCCATCAGATATGCTTATACAAATAAACATGTCTAACTCTGATTCTATATTGAAGAAATGCTTCTCCTTTGTATCTTGAAAATATGACTTTAGTCTTCCAATTGTACTTACATATGCGTGTGTGGCAGTTCATTATATTTGTGCACATATGCTCTTCTCTAGGAACTGGACATATATAAAACTACAACAAAAATTATCTCAACATCCTAGTTTTCTGATTTTTGAACATACAGGTTCAAGTGTGGCTCTTATTACTAGACTAGAGGCAACTTTTCTGTATTTATGAAATTCTTCGCATCTCCAATTTTTTTAGTTAATTTGTACAAAATTCTCTCTCAGGTTAATTGTTCTTTTCTTTCCCCTTATATATTACAGGTTATAGCTTTTGTGTGTACTGATATCAACAACAAGTAGGAAGTGAGAAGTACCAGGCCGTTGATGACCTAAGTAGATTATTGAAGGTAAATGGAACGTTGGAACATTTATGCAGTTGTGTTTTCTGACTTTGTCTAATTGGATCATGCCCTGTTATTCCAGTGTAGTTTACCTTGCATCACAAATTAGTTGCGTCACATTTGGTTAATGACTTTGCAAGACAAACTTATCCTGTCTTAATTGCACTGTGGATGTTTCTTTGTGTCGTTCACTTTTGGAAACATTGTTTTCTGTACCATAACATTTTTTGAAATCTATGCAGTTCTGCACCTTTACAGTTAGCAAGGATGCCACCGTCTACGGCACCTTTTATTTCCTCTATGGGTCATTGACATCGGTCTGCAGCAACCAGATGCAAAGACTGCCAACAGGTGAAGAAAAGTGTCATTGCGTCAGCTTCTCCATGGGACCGTTCATATAGACTAATTTGCTGATCGCCTTTGATGACTGCTAAGAGACAATGCCCCTACTGGTGGGCTTTGATTTCCTTCTATCTCTATGTTCAGTTCGGTCATCCTGTCTGCTTAGTGCAAACCCCGCCTACATGTTCCTTAATGCACCGTTTGTAACATGATGCCTATGAGATGCTTGATCAGGGGATCAGCACTTAATATGTGAATCAATGTCAGTGTAATATCCGGACACGCATCCCTCTGTATGATTATGTATCATGGCTACAATTTCTTGCAGAACTTATTTCTAGTGAACATGTTACTTTGTTTGATGCATCCCTCTTTGTTGTGTGCTTTACATAGCGTTTTTTCTTCAGCCAGCAGTAGCGAAATGAGTGATTAGATGGAAAACAAAAAGGAAATGGCTAGTGTTGGAAAGTTGCTTACTATTGTCTCGGTGGAGTTAACGATATCAAGTGGGTGAACCATTTAGATCATGTAATGGGCCGAAGTGATGTCCGATCATTCTTGTTAGTAATCCGATTAGCAACCCTTTATGGTGACTTTTGATTTGTTCTTAGCAGGCACATCTCAACTAGGGCATTTTGTGTGCCAAATTGAGAAGTATATGTACAAGAAGGAAAAATGGTTGTTTAAAGTAAAAAAAATGTTGGATGATTAATCAATGCTGTTTTAGAACTCTGTTCCAGAAGATAACCCCTGAACTTTAATTAGTTAACCAAAATTGATTAATCAATACTGATTTTGAACTCTGAAACTAAATCAAGATTCAGAATATTTTACCAAACTTGGAAACCTTGGATCTCGAAACCCTTAGATCTTGTGATGATGAGCCTTAGAGCAATGTTGTAGAGCACAGATCAATGAACAACTTTTAGTAAGATGGATCATGCTGCTTATACACGAAGTTGAGAGATAGAGAGGGTTGAATTGGCCGGTTTCAGTCAGGGAGATGGACATCACCGGCAGCAGCAGCCTGCCTGCCTGCTTCACCGTCGACCGCCTTCTTCCAACGCCGTGCTCGCTCGCATGGACACGTAGCAGCATGCGTGGCTCGATTCAAGCAGGAGCTGGCAATGTCCTCCACCTGTTGGATAAGCCCCTGCCGCGCCGCCTTCCGTGTCTCTTTCTCCCATTCTCCCTCTGGTTTGCCGTCGAGCTGCCGCCGGCCCGTCGAGCAATTCCTCCCAACGCCGGAGAAGCCGTCGGCGGTCGCCTGGCTGACAGCAGATGGAGAGTGGGGCTGACCGAATCAGTGACCTCCCGGAGGGCGTCCTCCACCACATCCTCTCGCTCCTGCCGGCGCAGGACGCCGTGCGCACGTGCGTTCTCGCCCGGAGGTGGCGCGACCTCTGGCGGTCCGCGCCCGCCGTCCGCTTCGCCTACTCCACCGGCGAGGCCAGCCGCATCGAAGCATTCGCCGCCTTCGTCGACGGCGTGCTTGGCGTCCGCGGCGGCGGCGGGGGCCCGCCCTGGACTCCTGCGCCTTCGATCTGGATGTGATGGAGCTGACGCTCCCCCGTTTCGATCTGGCGGCGCACGGCAACAGCTGGATCCGCCGCGTGCTGCGGCTCAAGGTCAGGGAGCTCCGGTTCCGACTCTCCTTCTCCTCCTACATCTTCCGCGGGCCCTTGGAGCTAGATGATGCGCCCTTCTGTTCCCACCACCTCACGAGCTTGGAGCTCGTGGGTGTCGAAGCCATCGATCTTGATTTCTCTGGATGCCCGGCGCTGCAGAGGCTCAAGATTGAGGAGTCCTCCGTTTGTTCGACGGCCATTGGTATGAGTTCCCCCTCCGTGAAGCATGTGAGCATCAAATCCTGCTGCATTTTCCCCGAATGGCGCACCGCAATGTCATTCCCCAGACTTGTCTCGTTCGAGTTCATTAAAAATTCAGGGAATGCTCCAATCCTTGGAAGGATGCCCTACTTGGAAACTGCAAAAATCGGATTCGATCATGTTGACAATGACCGATGTATAAATGGTCGATTCGATGATTGTGGAGATGCTGCCTGTCGTGGTTGTTTTCATTACTATGGTCCTGATGGTTCCGGCTGCGTGTTTCTTCAAGGCTTGGCTGAAGCTACACACTTGAATTTGTCTGCTTATCCTGATACGGTATGCTTTCAACTGCGTCCCCTGTTTTTGGTTTTGCGATTGTGTTGACGTTCATAGCTGTGTTTCACTTGTTCCTTTCAAATGATCTGATTCTTTCAATCAAACATCACCCGTGGTTCATTACTGAAACTTGTGTTCTTCCGCAGTTACTGATATATTGTTCAACTGAAAATGATAGACCCCTAGTTATCGATTTGTGATATTATATTCAGAATGTGTTGCTCAGATTACAAAACAGAGGATTGTTTTTGTATATATTAGTTTAGATGTACATCTACAAAAGATATCAAGTCTAAACCTTTTTTAACCTGGCCTACTAACTAGGATGTGTTTGTAGCTTGTAATATTATTTTTCATGTTATTCATTATTTGACTTTACGTCTATGTACTTTTCCTAGTATGTTCTCAACAGGGATTTGAAATGGTGTCCTGCATTTAACAAGTTAAAGACTTTGGTGCTTAGCAAATGGTTTGTGTCTACTGACCTCAGTGCACTGATTTGGTTCCTTCACAACACCCCTCTTCTGGAGAAGCTTACACTAGAAATTTCAAAGGTGCTCTCATTAGCTTTCTACTCTGTACCATATATCTAGCTTTTATTTTGCTTTTGTTTGTTAGTTGGGTAAATTATTCATTTCCTTAGGAACGCAAGACCTTGATGGGAACCGAGGGAAATTACAATCCATTGGAAAACTCAATTGCACCTAGCCATCTTCAGATTGTTGAAATCATATGTGAAGATGTTGATGAGATAGTACTCAGAGTCTTCGTGGTCTTGAATGCTAATGGCATACCATGGTGGAAAATCAGAATCCAGTGTTCAGGTTATAAGTTATCTATGTATGTAATGTCATGATTCTTTTGTGTAGTTGTCCATACGTGTTACAAAACCAAGTGTCATCAATTATCAAGTATGTGTTTTCTGATTTATGACAGTTTATGCTATTGCATTTTGCATTGGGTAGCTGAGATTTACGATTTGTGTATGTTGTTAGATTCTCTTGATAATTGATGTTACAACACCAGGTCTATACTCTTGAATGCTCTTCTGCTTCTACCTATATATGCAAAGCATTTCTTTTGGAAAGTATAGACCTGTATCGAGTACATTTTGATTGAATTTTCTGCCATCGGATCCTCCCTATACAAATAAACATGTTAAACTCTGATTCTATATTGAAGCGATGCTTCCCCTTGAAAATCTGGAATATGCTTGTGTCTTGAATGTTATCTTTTCTCTGCCATTGTATGTACATTTTTATCTTGTGTGTTCCGGTTCTTTATATTTGTGCACATATGCTTTTCTTTAGGACTCAAAAACATAACAACAAAAAAATATCGCAGCATCATCTAGTTGTCTGATCTTCGGACATGCAGGTTCAAGTGTGGCTCTTATTATTAGAAGAGGCATTTTTCTGTATTTATGAAATGCTTCCCATGTTAAAAAATAATAATTTGTACAAAGTTTTCTCTCCAGTTTAATTTTCCTTTTATTTCCCCTCATCAGCTGTACTGATATTATTCTCTCTTGTTTAATAATCCTTGTCTTTCCCTTTATCTCTTTCAGGTTATAATTTGTACTAATACCAACAAGCAGAAGTCCCAGGCTGTTGATGACCCTAGTTGATTATTTAAGGTAAATAAATGGAACATTTATGCAGTTGTGTTTTCTGACTTTGTCTATAGGTTCCACTTCCCCTGTTCTGCCAAGTGCACTTTACCTTGCACACATTTGGTTAATGGTTTTGCAAGATAAACTTATCCTGTCATAATTGCAATGCCGATCTTCCTTTGTGTCCTACACTTTTGGGAACATTGTTTTCAGTACCATACAATTCAAACAAATTGATGCAGTTATGCACTTTTACAGTAACCAAGGATGCCATTGTTAGTGTTTACCATTCAGTCCGTTTCTCCATTAAGTATGACACACCTTTTTTTATTTTCTTTATTGGTTGGTCTGCAGCAACTAGACACAAACACTGTCAACAGGTGAACAATAGTGTCGTTCAGTCAGCTTCTCCATGTGACCGGTCAGATAGACTTCTTCGCTGCTCTGCTTTGTGGACTGCCAAGAAACAATGCCCCTACTGGTGGCATTGATTTCCTTTCATCTCTATTTTCTGCTCGGTGACCCTGTGTGCTTAGTAAAACCTCACCTATTTGTTCCTTAATGCACTGTGTGTAACATGATGCCTATGAGATGTTTGATCAGGATCTGCACTTAATATGTGAATCAATGTCAGTTAGTGTAATATCCGTACTTGCATCTCTCTATGTATGATTATATATCATGGCTACACTTCCTGATGAAAGGACTACAACTCTTTTTAATTGTGTTTATGTCAGGTTTCCTTGATGTATTGGTGGTCTTTTTTCTCTTTGTTGATTCCATTTCTACTCTTGATTTAGCACCAGAGGATGTAAGCTTTCTATAAAATGTAGGTTTCAGTAATGGGATGAAAGGACAACAATTCTTTCTACTGTTTTTGTCCTTGATGTATCATACATTCCACCTGGGATGTAAGCTTTTTGTAATGTAGGTTTCAGGACTAGAAAGTAGGCACACATTGGCTTTTCATGTTATTATATATACACGTATGTTTTTATATTTAAAGCAATTGGTTTCCTGTCTTACACTATCACTATCAGGGAACATCTGGTTCTTTACTGTCATGCCCCATGCCTTACCTGGACTACCGAAACATACTGGGCTCAACTATATTACACTATCAGAGAACATCTAATTCCGGGATTATATTTATGCTCATATACAATTGTTAGACAAAAACTATGAAAAAAAATCATCATCTGGTTGTTTTTAAGTGCATTCCTTTAATGAAACTGTGGCAATGTGCGTACACAATACTAGTTATTCAATAAAAGTTTCATATATAAAACTTTGGAAACTATACATATATATGAATTTTGTTTTGTCCCAACTTGAATTTCGTTTTGTCCCACGTACCCTTCCGTCCGTCTTCCGTTTGATTTTGTCTGTTTGAGTGCACTCGACTTGTTGGACCGCGGTGAAAATGTCCATCATGCCCTTTCTCCCAGGCGCGCAACTCTCCGTTTTCTCTTTGTGATCGCGACCGCGACCGCATCTTGTCTCCCACCCGTGACCACAACCGCGCCTCCGTCTGGGGTGAAACCCTAGCTTCCCGCGCGGGGCGGTGGCACATCCAGCCGGCGTTGGCGGCGGCGCTGCGGGCTGTGAATCCGGCGGGGCGGCATATCTCGCGCGCTGAGGTGGGAGGGGGGGCATCCGGCGGGTGGTGGCGAATCCAGCAGCGGGTGCGATTCGGCGGTTGGCGGGTGCGATTACGGTGGGCTCGGGCGGGCGGGCGCGATATTGGTGGCCACCCGGCGGGCAAACGCGATTCGGGGTGAGGGCGGGCCTCAGCGGCGGCGGCGGCACATCACGGGCAGGCCTCGTGCAACGGGGTTTCCCGTCAAAACAACGACCACAAGGTCCAAAACAACTCCTAGAACAGTATGTGAGCCTAGGAGCATTCCATAGTTTTTGTCAATGGAGTTAACCTCCATTACCTCCAAAACTTGACTGAGAAGGGTACCCAAGACAAAAAAAGTTCAATTGGGTATACGGTCAAGAAATTTTTGAGGGGCACACGGACCAATCAAACTTTTATAAGAGCATACATTGAAAACTCTCTCCCTTGAGCCTAGAAGAATCGGTGGAGCGTGGGGCAGGGCAGGAGGAGCACGGATGTCGTAGATAGATGATCAGACGGCAAAATTGAGGGTGATGTGGCCTCATAAGAAAGCAGAAAATGTTGTATAGTATTAAGGTAGATGGTAGATAATATTAACATTTATATCTCTAAGTACTCCTAAGTTGTTTTTGAAAACAATCATTGTCACCATCATTAATGTTTATTTTTGAATCACAATCATTGTCACCATCCTTTTATAGCATAGATCCTAAACGATTTGTCGTACATATTTAGTGAAACTTAAAAGTGTTTAACTCCACGAGGTGCGAGACTTGCACTTATTTTAGGACAGAGCGCAAAGGGAGAAAAAAAAAAGATACGCATACTGAGAGGAAGAGGTAAGGAAAAATGGTAGAAATTTTACTTGTTATTATAGAGAAAAAGAAAAAAAAAAAAGGAAAATAGATATAAATGTTGCTTTGCTAAACGAGTTCACTAAAACAGATTTAACTTTAGCAGTGGAGCTATTTTTTAGAACCAAATAAAAAAATTACTGTTTCAGTTATTCGCAGCTGACCCTTGAAATCCACGATTGTGAGAAACCACACTGACAGTCACTCTCTTATCTCGCTCCCGTCTCGTTCGTCCACCTTTCTGCGGCGGCGCGCCGACCGCCCGCCACCTGTTCGACGGGCGACTGGCCGAGACCCCAGCGCTGCCTCCCATGGCGAGAGGGGCTGACCGCATCAGTGACCTCCCTGAGGGCGTCCTCGACCACATCCTCTCGCTGTTGCCGGCGCAGGATGCGGTCCGCACGAGCATTCTCGCCCAGAGCTGGCGCAACCGCTGGCGGTCGGCGCCCGCCCTTCGCATCGCCTGCCCTCCCGGCTCGGACGGCGTCGACCACGCGTTTAGCCGCTTTGTCGACGGCCTGCTGCGCGCGCGCCGCGAGGCCCGCCCCTGGACCTCTGCGACTTCCATCTGGATCTGAGCCGGCGCGCCCGCCGCGGGGGCCCGCCCCGGGGCTTCTGCGTTTTCGATCTGGGTCTGAGATGGTTCGACGACCCCATATTGGAGCCGCACCGCAACAGCTGGATCCCCGCCTGCTGCAGCTCAAGGTCCGGGAGCTCCGGTTCGGGGTCTCCGCCAACTCCCGGCTTGCCTTGAAGCTGGAGTATACGACCCTCTTCTCGGAGCACCTCAGGAGTTTGGAGCTGACCGGTGTCATGGGCAACCCCGGCGTCCTTCATTTCTATCGCTGCCCAGCTATGGAGCGTCTCAAGATGGAGAGGTGCATCGTTCATGCGTGTGACATGGCGTCCATGACCGTGAAGCATCTGAGTATCAAAAACTGCGTCTTTTATTCCAGCTCACGCCCTCTGCTGTGGTTCCCTAGACTCGTCTCATTCGAGTTCATTGCTAATTCGGAAGGGCTCCAATGCTTGAAAGAATGTGGGACTTGGAAACTGCAATGGTTCGATTCGATCATCATTACGCTGATCGATGTAAAAAATGGTCGCTTGGATGATTGTGGAGATGCTGCCTGTCGGGGTTGTTTTGATTACAATGGTCCTGCTGGTTCCGGCTGCGTGTTTTTCAAGGCTTGGCTGAAGCTACACACTTGAATTTGTCAGCTCCTCCTGATATGGTACACTTTGCAGCTGCGTCCCCTGTTCTTGGTTTCACAATTGTATTGACATGCATTCCAGTTGTTCCTTTCAAATGCTCTGATTTCAATCCAACAACATCACTGAAACTTGTGTTCATTACTGAAACTTCTACAAAAGATATGAAGTCGAAACTTTTTTTTTTCTGGCTTAATAACTAGGACATAACTTCTAATATTCTTTTTCATGGTATTCATTATTTGACTTTACATCCTTGTACTTTTCCTAGTATGTTTTCAACAGGGATTTGGAACAGTGCCCTCCATTTAACAAGTTGAAGACTTTGGTGCTTAGCAAATGGTTTCTGTCTACTGAGCTCAGAGCACTGATTTGGTTCCTCCACCACACCCCTCTTCTGGAGAAGCTTACTCTTGAAATTCCAAAGGTGCTATACCACATATCTTGCTTTTGCTTTTGCTTTTGCTTATTAACTGATTAAATTATTTATTTCCTTTAGGAACACGAGGCCTTGATGGAAACAGAGGGAAGTTACAATCCATTGGAAAAATCGATTGCACCTGGCCATCTTCAGGCGGTTGAAGTCATATGCAAAGATGTTGATGGGATAGTACTCAAAGTTTTGAAGGTTTTGAATGCTAATGGCATATCATTGGGGAAAATCAAAATTCAGTGTTCAGGTTGTACTGCCATGACTCTTTTGTTCATTTGTCCATACACGTTAGAAAACAAAGTGGATTTAGTAATCAAACTATGTCTGTTCTGATTTCGCACTATTTATGTTACTGCATTTTGCTGTACAGTTGAGGTTTACAATTTGTGTCCATTGTTAGACTAGCAATCTCATCTAGAACTGTTGTGAATGCTCTTCTGCCTTTATACAGTCCATTTGATCGAATTTGCTGCCATAAGAATTCATTGTTAGAGTAGCACTGTCATCTGGAACTGTTTCCAATGCTCTTCTGCCTTTGTAGTCCATTTTGATTGAAGTTACTGCTGTCAGATCCTGCTTATACAATAAACATGTCATACTCTGAATCTATATTGAAGATATGTTTCTCTTGATTTGTCTTTCCACTGTACTTACATTACATCCTCTGTGTGCCAGTTCATTATATTTGTGCACATTTGCACTTCCTTAGGAACTCCCAAATAAAAAACCACAACAAAATCATCTCAACATCATCTAGTTTTCTGATCTTCAAACATGCTGGTCGAAGTTTGTCTCTTATTATTAGATTAGAGGCAACTTTCTGTATTTATGAATACCTCCCATGTGAAAAAATAATTAAATTCTACAAGATTCTCTCCAGTTTAATTGCCCTTTTCTTTCGCCTTATCTCTTGCAGGTTATAATTTTGTGTGTACTGATATCAACAAGTAGAAGTGAGAAGTACCAGGCTGTTATGACCCTAGTAGATTATTTAAGGTAAATGGATCATTGGAACATGTGTGCAACTATGTTACTGTCGATAGGGACCTCGTACCTTGTTATGCCAGTGTAGTTTACCTTGCATCACATTTGGTTGATCATTTTGCAAGATGAACTTATCCTGTCTTAATTGCATTGTTGATCTTTCTTTTGTGTCGTTCATTTCTGGGAACATTATTTTCAGTACCTTACCATTCAAAGAAATTGATGCAGTCCTGCACCTTTACAGTAACCAAGGATGCCAGTAGAGTGTTTGACATTGGGTCCATTTCACCATTAAGTATGGCACCTTTTTGTTTCCTCTATTCGTCATTGACATTGGTCTGCTGCTACCAGATGCCAAAACTGCCAGCAGGTGGACAACAGTGTCATTGTGTCAGCTTCCTCTTATGATGCGTCAGATAGACTTCTTGGCTGCTCTGCTTTGGTGACTGCCAAGAGACGATGCTCCCAGTGGTAGCTTTGATTTCCTTTCGTCTCTATGTTCAGTTCGTTGTTCCTGCTCCTGCCTGCTTAGTAGAACCTCACCTACTTGTTGCTTATTGCACTATATTTAACATGATGCCTATGAGATGTTTGAATGTGTAACATCCTTCTCTTGATTTGTTGTTTAATGGACAATGTGTAACATGATGCCTTTGAGATATTTTATCAGGGGATCGACACTTAATATTTGAATCAATGTCAGTTAGTGTAATATTCCTACATGCTTTCCTCCATTTGAATGATTAGATTATATCGTGCCAACAATTCCTTGACCAAGCTTTTTTTTTGTTTTTTCCAGTGAAACATGTTTCTTTTATATGATGCTTTCCATTTCTGTGCCACATTTGGTATGTGGTCCATAGAGTAATGCATATTGTCAATATACAGAGCTAACTTTCATCATTTTGTCATGCGCTTCACATAGCGCTGCTTCTTCGCCCAGCAGTAGCAAAGGATTAGATGGAAAACAAGAGGAAATGGCTAGAGCAGTTGCTTACACTGTCTCGGTGAGTTGTTAACAATATCAAGTAGGTGAACAAGTTTCAGGCATAATGGGTAGAAGTGATGTGCGATCATGCTTGCTGGTAACTGGATTAACAACCCTTTGGCGACTGTCGATTTGTTCTTACTTGGCACATCTTAACTAGGGCATTTTGTGTGGCAATGTGCCTGTTTCGTATGATTCTCAAGAAAAAAGTACATCAACTAAGTGTGATGTATGAAGTGGTGGCGAGGAAATAGAATAGGTTAAAGTATTTTTGCCGAATCCTCCTTTGCTTTAAAATTTATATTGATCTATAAAAATGAAGGAGTGCAGTATGCCCCACGTCTCAGTCAATATAAAAAATCTTTTCCCCCTCTGTTTCCTCTGCTCTCTCGCCGGAAGCTTGGTCCCTGAGTGGCCGACACTTCGACGTGCTCGACCCTCGGCGTCGCCGTTCCCAAGAGGTCCCAAACGGACTCAGATTCGGTGCCTTACCTCTAGCAAGGCACGGCGTACCTTTCGGCCTTCCATCCACCGTTCAACATACTCCCCTCCGTCTCATTGAATTTGTCACTTTAGATTCCGTACCATATTTTTCGATGATTCATCTTATTCAATTTTTTACACAAATATAATTTATTTTGTTATGACTTATTTTTATCAATAAAGATATTTAAATATTAATTAATTTATTTTATTATTTGCATAAATATTTTTGAATAAGGCGGATGGTCAAACATGAAGTTCAAAAGTCAAAAACGAAGATCAAAAGTCAAAAAGCGACAAACTCCATGGGACGAGGAGGTAGTTCACTCTCTTGGTTGCACAGCATGCATGTGCCCCTAGCTGCTGACGAGAGGGTCGGCCAGACAGCGGCAGCGCTGGTCAAGACGAGCTCAATAGCGCGAGCGGCAGAGGCAAGCGCGTGCACACAGCACATGAGCACAACAGTCAGATGCAAGCAATTTTTTTAATAATATACATAAATAATTACAATCTCACTTCTCCATAAACCAAATCTTTCCAACTTTGACTTAGGCCCTGTTTGGATCCATATGCCAGAGCTAGTTTGAGCTAGCGTGGCTCAACTAACTCCAGAAGGATCGAAATAGGAGGGCTAATTCGGATTAGATGTACCCTGACCCACCTAGAAAACTAGCTCACCCAAAAGGTAATTATTGGGGCTAGTTCTGGTGGAAACCACGATGGAAACTGCTTTCTCCCGTCTCCCACCCGCACCGGATCCTGTCCTCATGCACATGTTTCCTATCTCCCACCCACATCAGGGGCTCCCAGCGCCGCCGCCGACAACCATCCCTGTTATCGGCCCCCAATTGCGTAGCAAATCTACCAAAGCATCGCCACAGGCCCCCATCTACGTTGCCATTTGCCTAGCCCCGTCAGCAGGTCCAGCAGGGCGCCAAGTGCTGGGAATCTCCCCATCGCTATCGCCTTCAACCTCACGGTCAGCTCATTCTCCCACCCCAGCCATGTATGGGAAAAGTGAATGTGCGAATGAACAAAAAGCAAAAGCTTAGACCTAAAATTGTTAATTGTGTCTTTCTCGGCTATGTTATTCACTCTTGAGTTCCTAATATGTTTGTGGGTACAATTATGGAATCTACAGATGCAACATTTTGTAAGAATGAATTTCCCATGAAAAATACACCTAGAACTTCTAATCATGATTCTTTTGTTCTGCTCAAGACAAATGAACTATTTGTACATGCTAATGTTGACACCCATCAGAATATTCCCGAGGATGATAGTAATATAGTCGCTCAAAAGAGTAAGAGATAGAGGGCTGCAAAATTCTTTGGTGAAGACTATCATATATCTTGTGGATGACATTCCCACAACCATTATTGAGGCATATATATTCACCTCTTGATGCTAACTTATGGAAGGAAGGTGTTGTAACACCCTGAAATTTTGCATTTTTGGAATTAGCTTAAATGAATTAAATATGCATTTTTGTGCTGATACAAAATTAGAAAATAAATAATTTTTATAAAAAATAAAATTAATCATAAGGCTAGATACATGTTTTATGCACTCATGCTGCTGCATTTTTAATTTAATCACATGATGTCTGGTTTTGTGTGAATTGGAAAAGAAATTCAAATTCATTTGCAAAAGTCATTTGAAAAGTGTTTAAATAAAAAGAAAAACAATTTCATTTTCCTTTCTCCACTCTTTTTGCATTTCAGCCCAAAGGCCCAGCCGGCCTACCTTCTATTCCCTGGCTATTTCCTTGCTGGACTGAGCCTATTCCTTTGCCTTGCTATCGGGCTATCGGGCCGGCCCAACTCGAGGGCAGCAGCTACAGCGCTGCTTTGCTTCTATCCTTGCTCGCTGCCACTGACGCGTGGGACCGCGCGCTACAGTATCATCCCCACCCCAAGTCTGATACCAACGAGCCTCTGTTCGCCGTGCCACACCAAATCGTAACAACGAACTCCGATTTTTCCGCGAGTCTTCCGTTATCGCCACGTAGCGATCTTGCATATAAGAAGCCCGCCGCCACCTTGACCTACCTTCCATCGATTCTCGCGCCGTTGCCGCCTCGAGGAACATGTAAGAGCCGCCGCCATTGCCGTCTTGGTCGTTGAGCTTCGGGAGCAGCGCCGCCGACCGCCGCCCTCGCCCCTCGCCAATCGTCTTTGATGTTAGAGTTGTGTGTGGATACATGTGTGTGTTAGACTAAGCATCGTGCGTATGCATGTGTGTGTCGGGGGGTGTGGATGCATGTATGCGGATGCCGATTGGGCGGGATGTCCCGACACGCAGCGCAAGTCCACCTCTGTGGTTATGCCGTGTTCCTCGGGGGACAATCTCATCTCCGGTCATCAAGCGTCGCCCCACCGTGTCAAGGTCCGGTCTAGGCGGAGTATAGAGCCGTGGCGAATGGTGTTGCCGGCTTCTTTGGTTGCGCCAACTTCTCACGGGAGCTCCATCATCCTCTTTGCCGCACCTTTCGCGGGTCTATTGTGATAATATCAGTGCAGTCTACCTCTCTAGTAACCCAGTCCAGCATCAGCGAACAAAGCATATCGAGATTGATCTACACTTCGTCAGAGAGCGAGTCGCCCTTGGTGAGGTCCGCGTCCCCGCATGTTCCCCTACGCCCCAAGACGCCGGCGTCTTCACCAAAGGCTTGCCGACGTCCGTGTTCACGAGTTTAGGTCGATCTTAATGTTTGCGGTGCTCCCGGTCGACCGTGGGGAGTGTTAGAGTTGTGTGTGGATGCATGTGTGTGTTAGACTAAGCATCGTGCGTATGCATGTGTGTGTCGCTGTGTGTGGATGCATGTATGCGTTGCTGATGTATATGTCTCGACACTCATGGAATAGAATTCGTCAAGTATTCAACTATTCCACTCTTTCATTTGAGGTTAGGGTCGAGTCTTGAAGCCGGTAGGCTACCTTTCAACTTCGTTTTCATCCGATTGGCTAACTTTGCGACGACGTTCATCACGAGAGCTCGCCGCCGGCCGGCTGTTCGTCGCCGTTCGACGTCGTCCGTCAATCTCGCCGATTCCTCGCGGTGGTGAGACCCTCTTGTACCTCTCTGTTGTCCGGTGCCCTCAATTCGTCGGATTAGGGCCTCTAGCGTCGAAGTTCATCCGTGCGGGCGAGCTTGCCGCCGCCGCCATGGCCGAGCCGCATTACCGTGCGTTTTGCCCCCGAGCACGCCGCAATTGAGGACGCGCTCGCGTCGGCTTCGATCCGCATCACCGGGTCGACGTAACGTAGTCCGCATGGCGGATTTGCGAACTCCGGCGAGCCCACCGCCGTGAACGCGGCCGACGACGCCCGTCGGGTTATTGTTGCCGGCCGGTGGGATTATCTTCCCCTCGCTCGATCTAAGCCGGGCAGCTCAAGTTGGATCCAACGCCCAGGATCCCTCATACCCTTTCGGGTGTGGGTTTTGCAATTTGGTCCCTCGTAAGATTTTAAAGAATACTGCTGAGCCCTTTTTGCGTATTCCCGCGGCTACGCTTTGATCTTTGGAAAACGTATTTCCATTTGTTCGGATCCAAATTAAGCTTTCAGTATTTACAGAACTGCCATTGTTTTCAAATGTTTATAACTTTCTCATTTTGACTCCAATTCGATCCGTTCAAATTGCATTAGGATCGTAGCGTAATTTCCTAGATGTTTATGCCACTGTTAGTTCAGTTTGCCACTGTTAATTTTTGTAGTTAGATTTAATTAATTACCTTGCATTAGTTAGCCTTGTTTATTTCGTATCTCACTCGATTTAGCTCCGATTCGTATCTCCAAAAAAGTAACTCAATCAAGTCAAGAAAGAGTAGCCACCTAAGATATAATCTAGTTGCATCGTAGGCTAGTTAAAATAAGGATTGGGCCCTAGCTTGTCATATACATTGGGCAGCCAACGCTAAAAGCGTAACATGCAACTCCTCACTTGTTCTTGATGCTATCGGATCATGATTAAGTAAGGAGCATCATGTTCTATCTTTTAGCAAAGCAAAAAAAGTAACTCAAACACATCTTGTTTGCATCATCGGCTAAAGCATATAAGTAAGATTACAAGACCATCAACGGGATAAGAAAAAGAGCCTCAACTTCTATTTTTGCAATTTGTACTATCATTGTTGGCGGTTGGCCTCGGCGTTCTTAATGTATGCACTTTCATCTAGTCTTAACCATCATTAGTGGCTCCATAAGTAGGCAATAGGGGAAATGAAGGTTATAGAGGCCATGAAGGCCATGGAAACATCCATCCAACAACACAAGAAACAAGGGGCTACCGATTTGGTATGGATGTTTCGCATGGTCTTGATGACCTACATGAGGAAACAAATATATTTGGAGCCAACTCAGCGACATGTAGTTTGCATCATCGGCCTAAGCTCAAGTATAATTCCCCAATGTAAATGTGCACGGCTACTTGTATGAACAAGCCTCCTAGTGCACGCACCAACAACATCAACGAAATTTAAATCTAACATGGTAGCCCTTGCCGGGCCTTAATAGAGATTTGACTCAAAAATGGCACGATCGCTTGATTGAACAAGCCTCCCAATGTTGTGGACTACATCATCTACCCAGAAAAGATCATTCAAGCATCACGGACATCAAACATCCGTAAAAGACCGAACAACAAACCGTACCAACTACGCAGTGAGGAGAGGAGAAGGGGACGGGGATCGATTTAACCTTGGCGCCTAGGGGAGAAGCACCGACGAAGAAGGAGCGGACCTAGAAGAAGAGGAGATCCGCACCGTAGACCACCACCGATGAAAAAGAAGCAGGCCTGGAAGCATAGCTCGACGCCCGGAATCCCGATGGGGCAGAAGATGCGCCGACGGTGCCTCGGCCTAGATCCGCGGCAGGGGAACAGAGAGGAAGCTCTTTGGGGATCCCAAAGACCTCGACACATGCCACCGCACCAAACTCCAACCGGTCTCTCACGGGAGTGGAGCGAAGATGGAGGAGCGAGTGGGAAGGGGAAGGCAGGAGGGGGACGGAGAAGAAGACCACCTGCGCCGAACGCAGCCTCGCCGCACACCACCTCCACCAAACCCTAGTTGTTGTCCCAATGGATGGCGCCGGATGGAGAGGGAACGAAAGAAGGGGGCTAGAGGTGGAGGAGAAGAGTGGCAATGGTGGGTGTGGCTGGCGTGGGCAGCGGCGGCTGCCGCGGGTGGCGCGGATCTAGGAGGGCAGGGGGTGGCGACGGATTGGGGAGGGCGTGGGCACGGGTGGAGGCGGCGAGGGCATGGGTTGAGGCGGCAAGGGCATGGGTTGAGGCGCAAGGGCTTGTTCTGCGGCGTGCGCGGCCGTCCGGATGGACGGGCGAGGGAGGGAGGTGGCACGGGTGCACGAATGGCGAGGACCGAGGAGGCGGGGCGCGGCGGCGCGGTTTTCTTAGGCGATTGTGTGTATGAGTGTGAGAAGAGTGGGAGGCGGTAGGAATGGATAAGTCCGGCCCTCCCGGGTTAGAGCCTTTACTGAGGGCCGATTTGGCGGGGCGCTCGGCAGAGCTTACCGAGGGCCGGTTAAGGTGGCACTTGGTAGAGTCCCGATCGGTAGAATGTGGTCATTTTACCGGGGGCGGGATGCAGCCCCCGGTAAACACAATGTGTGCCAAGAGCCATAATTGTGGCCCTCGGTAAAATGACCTTTTTTTTTGGAATTTGGGATCTAGATTTTTTTGTGTGTGGTTTTGTACAATGCCTCATAGCTCATGTCCAAATTTGAGATTTTTTCAAAACTATTTAGTATATATATTGATTTTTATCTCTTTTAATTGAATTTTCTTTCTATAAGGCAAATTTGAATTGGAAGCCATTCGAATAGAGGGAAGACTTGAACGGAAAAATTATATTCATATTCGTGAGTGCAATGTGTGGCCTCATCGAGAGATAGACCCAAAACTTTGAACATCTCGTTCACGGAACATGACCATTCACTTCGGGTGAATAGTTTTTAAGTTATATAAAATGCAAATAAAGTTGAAAAATCATGAAACTTGTTGATTTGTCGTGAAATCATATGTGGAGACTATGACATTTTTTTTGGAAGGTTTCGTTGACGTTGGGTTCAACGATGGTTGAAACTCGGGACATATAACACATGTGATAATAGAACTTAGGTGGAGTTGTCACGGGTTTTGGCTATCCTATGAGCCCACATTAATGAAACCTTCCCAAATTTTTTTCTAAGTCTCCACATATGATTTCACAACAACTCAACAAGAAGTTTCACGATTTTTCAACTTCATTTGCATTTTATATAATTTTAAAACTATTCACCAGCAAGTGAATGGTCATGTTCCGTGAACAAGATGTTCAAAGTTTTGGGTCTATCCCCGGATTAGGCCTCACATTGCACTCACTTAATATGAATACCATTTTTCCTTTCATGCCCCCTATAAAAGAAAATTTGGCTTATAAAAGAAAATTCAATTAAAAGCAATAAAATCAAAATATATAGTAAATTATTTTAAAAAAAATATCAAAATTGGATATGAAATAATAGGCAAAGTAGGAAGGACACACAAAAAATTTGGACGCATAAATTTAAATAAAAGGATATTTTACCGAGAGCCGAAGTTAGGGCCCTCGGGAAAAACACCTTTACCTAGGGCCCTTTGATAAAGCCCTCGGTAAAGGCCCTATGAAAATTTTGAAATGTCAAAATTTTTTTGCAAATTTTGATGCCAAAATTAAAAAAAATAGGCTTTTCTTGGGCGGCGGTCGGCTCCCTGTGCCCTGTGAATAGAGCCCCACCACCGGCCTTGACCCTAGCTCTCGGTGAGAATCCAACACTTATCCTTTTCCCCCCACTCCCTCGCTCTCTCGACTACGAGTTCTCGGCGGCGCGCCCGCCGCCACCCACGCCCTCCTAGATCTCTACCACCCGCGTGGGCGCCCGAGCCCGATCGCCGCCCACCACCCACGCCCGCACCACCACTACGTTACCCACCGCGGCAGCGCCGCCGCCACCCACAACAGCCACACTCACCACCGCCGCCATCCCCACCAACGCCCGGCCGCCACCCCCCACCTCCCACGCCCACCACCACCACCACCACCACGATTATGTTGTCGTCTGCGATGAGGTATACATTGCTATGATTTCTCTATAATAATATGTGTTGTGGTATATAATTGTACTATATATTTCTAGTTAAGTTGCAAAAAAAAAAAAAAAAAAAAAAAAATTGAAACTAATTTCTATATCTTCATGTTAGATGGCTGGATGGAATCTTCTACCGCCGAAGTCATAGGTTTCTTTGGCCGAGATAAGTGGATGGGGATTTGACCCTAATCCAAGATCTATGCCCACCTTGTAGCTGATAATGTTCCAATAATAGTAAGTATATTCGTGATAATCAATGTGTCTAATACATTTTTTATATGTATATTTACCATTTATATGATTTTTAAATGTATTGCACCAATTGACCAAATCACTTGGCTTAAACACACACTCTCTCGTACTTTGGGGTTCAAGAAGTGGCCCAAAGCACTCTCATCATCTTCATAGTGAATTAGGACAACAAATCCAATGTCGAATTAGCTTTTCCATCGCCCTAGAAGGAGAGGTGGAAATCCTATATACATCTCAGAGGTTAGAATAAAGGCACCTGTGAACTAGCCGTCGGTTACACAAAAATATGCTGTCATGGGATGTGTAAACAAGCTTCAAGAAAATGGATACTCTGCCTACATTCTCCTCTTTGTTGATGAGAGCTAAAAGTAGGAACATGCTTCATGATGTTTGCGGGATTGGTACGCAAACCGGGCTCGGAGGAACCAAAATGACGTGGTAATCTCGATATGTTAATTTATCACCTAGCTTATACTTGGAAATGATGTGGTAATCTCGAGATGTTCTCATATTTTTTCCAATAATTATAGGTTCAAGTGTATGACTTAACCTACGCTGGGTGTAGTTATGCATCCATTTTAACGCAGACAATGTCTCGATTGGGTTATGTTTGGACATGGGCTAATCTAATGCCAACACGCACTACTGAGATAGATATCAGGAAAAAGGTGGTTGTCCATATGATTGGAAACCCAGCGACACGTCCAGCTCGGTTAAACATCGTCAATACACCATGTCGTTGTAGTTGTGAAGCAATGGAGGACGTATTAGTTAGAACGTTGGGTTGGGAGATCTGTGCATTACAGATCGGTGACCTACACTTCAACCATTTTTTTTTCTACAAGACCGCAGCGGTGTACTTGTAGTGAAGTTGTAGTTGTAGTTCAACTTGTAGCTGTACGTGACTTGTTTTAAATTATGCATTTTTCAAATTATGCAAGTTTGTATGGATGTGATATATATATGACTTGTTTTAAATTATGCAAGTTTGTATTTGTATGGATGTGATATATATGTGACTTGTTTAAAGTTCTGTTGGAATAAAAACATTAAAAATATATATGGTCAATTCACCGAGAGCCACAAGAATGGCCCTCGGCATACTTAGTTCACCGAGGGGCAAGGACCTGGCGGCTCGGTAGCATGACCATAAGCTACCGAGCGCCTAACCCCCTCTCGGTAGAGTTGAGGGCATAGGGCGTTAGGTCGTTGCGGGACGCGGAGGCGTCAACACTACCCGACGGAGCTTTGTGGAGGGCTGGCACTCGGTGAAGTCAACCTCTACCGAGAGGCCCCGGGCTTGTTTCCCTCGAGAGCGGCTCTCGGTAGAGGTGGACTCTACCGAGCTGCGTGTCAGGCTCTCGGTAGCCTATTTGGCGCTCGGTAGAGGCTCTGTGTGCGGTAGTGCTCAGCGTCACAAAAAAAAAAAAAGTCCTAGCGCCACAAAATACGATGAAGTTTAGGCATATTAGTTTTAGTGCAAATAATGTTATACTATGTCAATCAGATGAGCAGATATATCTTGGACTTTCGTATTGGGTATAGGAGGCCAAATTGAACTAATGGCCTTCGCCTGCAAGACAATTAGTACAATCTTCAAAGTTCTAGAGGCCCCAGACATATCTTTAGTACCCTGAATTTCCTATCACATGTATGGAAGTCTAGGCATGCAATAGCACATGTTTTTGAACTTTGCTAGTCTTCCACAAGCCGCCGGAGATATGAGGAACATGCAGATACCACCTGTTTCTGCTGTTGCTCCCTGAAGCAACAGGCTTGAATTCCTCTTCTCTCGGTGATGTACGTGTCGATGTTCAGAGAGGAGGATCCTGAATTCACTGCCATCCATCTTCTATAGGTAGTAGAAGAGATGCTGACCATTTTTCCATTCCGTCTGGATTTCCCTGGCATGCGATGACGCACGTGGAGGAGGGATCGCTTTCTGATATCGAAGTGTCCTTTTCTATTCTTGTTCAGACAACTGTTCAGTGAAACGGGCACGTTGGCCTCCAGACGTCCCTCTATTCCCAGAAGTTAACGAGATAGGTCGTTTGTTGTTGATATCTAGGGAAACACTGCCAGAAAATGGTGAGCCTCTTTTCTTGTACAGATGACCGTGGCACGTACAGACATTGCGGAGGAAGATGAATCGAAGCAGAAGTTGCTTCGATCAGGGGAGCAAACAGCTCGCTCGATCGTCCACATGTGGTATCTGCTTGTTCCACAATTCTCCGGCTGCTAGCTAGTGGAAGACTAGGAAAGTTCAAAAACATGTGTTATCAATACAGAAAATAAAATGCACAAGCATGAGTGCAAAACATGATTCTAACCTTATATTTGGTTTTAAATTAGCAAAAGTTATTATTCGCCTACATCCAATGCTCACAAAAAATGCATAATAAACCAATTTAATCTTGTCCCAAAGAATGCAAATTTGCAGGTGTTACCTGGCCAGCCGGCCACGTGTGGGCTGCTGCGTATTATTTTTTAAACACACGAGTCCACTCAAAAATATATATACACGCACAAGCACAGTACATAGAGCACTATATAAGCAACTCCAACAATTTGCTAAATTAGGTTGCTATCCTTGAAAATTTGGCAAAACATGAAAATTTACTCTCAACTGTTTGCTAAATGAGGTTGACATCTTTCCCAACTTGCTCACAAGATATATATACTGTGGCAGCGTATCCCGTGCAGCGTATTAGAAGAGGTGAAAGGACATAAACATAATTTTGTTTCTGTTTTTTCTGATGTAATTTTCCAAGAGGTGGAAGTGTATAAACATAATTTTGTTTTCTGTCTTAGGGTTCCTGATGTAAGTTAAATCTGAATTTGACAAGTGAATTACACCAAACAGTTGGAGACGCGCTTTTTTTTTTGAATTGGTATATCTTTTTAGAAGTTGCTAAAATTCAAGATTTGCCAAGTAAAAATTTAGCAAACCGTTAGAGAAGCTTTGTATAACAAATACACTTAGTAGAAAACTCATGGCAACACATGCGGTATTTTTTGATTACACATAGAGGATAAGGACCTAGTTATAACTTATATACGTCACGCAAGGCAACCTGGGATCCACATCTCCCATTTTATTTTATTTTTGCATATTACTGCATCTCCCATTCTTATACGTGTCTACATTTAACCACGAAATGAGCAGAATTACAAAACACATCGCACCTAGTTTCCACGCAGTGCATACAGTATATACTTCAGTTACATAGGATTCTATGGGTACGCCTCAATTATCGAGTAATCGACACCTGGAACAACTGTGATCTTGTAATGGCCAAATCCGGCTTCCATAATAATCTTCTTCCACTCAGGCTCATCTCGCTCGGCACCAGTGATTGTCATCATAACGAGATCAGACAATACTTGCGTCTCCACAGCCTCCTGCTTCTGGTCGGATGACACTGCTCCAACCACCATATCCAATATGATGACCTTCCCTCCTGCTTGAGATGCTATAGCCTTCTTGCAGTTCTTCAATATTTTGATACATTCGGCATCACCCCAGTTATGCAGAACTGACTGGAACCAAATAAATGAAAGTGATGAATCACAACATGTGTGTGCTGTGTGCAGTGACTACAGGAAGAAATGTTATTGGGGCACTTTAACTAAGAATACCTCTAGATGAAGTGTTATGGGGGCCTATACGTACCTTGATGAAGGCAACGTTTGCCGATGGAATGCTCTCAAACATGTCCCCGCCGATGTACTTCACATTGGTGTTAGCGGGAGCACGGGCGACAACATGTGGGCGATCCAGCACGCTGCACTCCACATGCGGGAACGTCTTTGCGATGGTCTGGGTAGCGCCACCGAGCCCGCCGCCGACGTCGACAAGGGAGCTAATCCCTTGGAAGACGCTGCTGCACTCCTTCACCACGATGTCCATGAGGAAATTGCTGTAAGCGACCATCGCGTCGCCGAAGAGCTTGCCGAAGTCATCGGTCATATCCCATTCATTCTTGCCATGTGCCATCTTCCACGGCGACGTGTCCGGCAACTCGTGCCGGAACCACTCGCCGAGGTCGAGGAAGGCGGACACAAAGGCAGTAGTAAGCTGCAACGTGAAGAACGGAGCCACGTTCATCTCCGAGCCTACCAGAAGACGAGACCCCGGCGTGAGGCCGTAAACAGGCTCATCACCGCCGTCGTCGACGGTGAAGACGCCAGCAACAGTGAGCGCACGCATGAGGCGTCGCAGGCATGGTATCTTGGACGGGTGGAGCGTGACCTCGCTGGCTATCTGTGAGAGGGTGGCTGAGCCGCCGTGCAGGTGGATGGCGTCCGGTATCCTGAGGTCTAGGGCGGCCTTCAGTGTCATGGACTTGACATAGCCAAGGGTCTGGTGCGCGAGTTGGAGGTGACCAACTAGCATGGCCTGCTGATCAGTGCCTGCTGTGCGTTGGTCCATGCTGGGCGCCATGTGGCAGTAGGGGCCTGTGTGGCAGGGCTTTTGTTTTCCTCAAGTTGAAGCCTCATGGGTGCAAAAAGGTCTCCATATATAGGCTGCGAGGTAGCGACCAGTCGTACTTGCTTGTTGAACTGTCCAGCTACGCGACGTGACGTGTTCAACAGTGAGCTGTGCCAGCAGTTGATTGGAAGAATTTCTCGATATACAACTAGGCGGCATGACAAATGATGCAAGTAAAGTATTTGATGTAATGCCGTATCAAAGTTCCATATAATTTGTGTGATTCCTCGTCTTCCAGTCTGGAATTGTATGGTTTAATTTGTTATCTGAATATTATGATAAAATTATTTGCTTCAAATTAGCCTACGACTATACATACTTCCTCCAACCTTAAAAGATTGTCACTACGTTTCCCGAGAAACAAATGCCGCAATTATATATTAAAATATATAAATATTTATGCTAAGTAATTAGCATCATCAGAAAGATCTTTAAGTCTAGTTTTTAAACAAATGTATTTGAAGATTTGAATGTTGCACGTACTTTTTTTACAAATTGAGTGAAACTTATGGCACGCATCCACAGCGACGTCCTTTTAGGGGACGACGGAGTAGATTGTTTCTTTGTTTTGGTATGTGTTGATGGAACGCATATATGTTTATATGTTTGAAATGGCCTCAAAGTTGTACATTGCTATGGTTCAGAGCTCCTGGTTTCAACTCAAGATGGCAACGGGTAAATACCCGACGGGTAGTGCCCACCCGTACCCGCACCCGGAAAGTAAATCTTACCCGTCGGGTTACCCGTATCCGCATGCGGGTAGGAAAATCATTCCATACCCATACCCGCTGGCGGGTAAATTCTACCCGACGGGTAACCCGTACCAGCGAACATACCCGAGTATGACATATGAAATGCTTTATAAATTCAAATATTTAATAAATATTAGGTCAATATATGTGCACAAAAGCAAATCTAACATCAATTAGCAACAATACTAGTGTTATATATGTAGACTTTAGTTGAATTGGCTCAAATTCTAGTTTTATATGGGCCAAATTTATTATGATTGTTAGTGATATATGCGGGTATTTATTACCCACGGGTAGACGGGTATGGGTAGCATACACCCGCACCCGCACCAGCGTACCCAATGGGTAGAAGATTTCTTCCAATAACGCACCCCAGCGGGTAGAAAAATTATTCCATACCCGCATCTTTATGTCGGGTAAAACCCGTCGGGTACTCGGGTTTCGGGTACCCGTTGCCATTTTGAGTTTCAACTTTAGAAATAGTAAATACTTAAATATTCCTGTCACAGCACATCGGGAGGGCCCATGGGCCATGTGCGTGGACGCCAGGGCAGCTGCCTGGTGGCTGGCCGCAGTCACCATCCGCCGCCATCACCTCATTATCGTCGTCATTAGGAAATAATTATTTAAGAAATAAAATACATTTACTTCATATAAATAATATTTTTGATGTAATGTATATTAAAACAAAAAATACGAGACACAAGCTATATATTAATAATAGATAAAAAAAAGCAGGTGGCGGCCGACCTAGTCCTCCTCCTCCTCCCCAGCGTCGTCCTTCTTGGAGGCCTTCTTAGCCGATAAGGCCTCCAAGAGGATCTTGGCCAAGTCCACCACTTTCGGGCGTAGCGGTTGATCTTCGCCTCCATAGGTGTTTCCACCGTTGGGCCGAAGAAGATGGCCGTCCGCCAGCTCCTTGAGCGTAAAAGAATGCCTCCTTGAGACGATCGAGGGTGAAATCCCTCTCGAGCACCTCCCACATGAGAGGGTTATTAGAATTGGCTACCGCCACTAGCCTTTCTCGCCCGAACATCCAATGGTTCCGACTTAGAGGAGGGGGGCATAGTTGTCGAAGTCATCGCCGGAGTCGGCCACCGCTTGGACCTCGTCAACGGCCACCGGCGCCTCCACCTCCACCCTTGGGCGCGGGGTTCGATCCGGAGCCCTCCGCATCATCCATCCCCTCCCTAGTGCGCTTGTTTGTTCCTGAGCCTGAGGCAGACATAGCTGCTTCGAGAGTATACCTGGATTAAGGTATAATCGATCAAAGGGATGATCAGCTCCATGATCAGAGGGCTGGTTAAATAGTGAGTAAGCTGGCCCTCTCCACCTCCCCGTGAATGGCGCTTGAATTCGCACGACCACCGATTGCGTTTCCAATGGCTCCTTCGAATTCCTCGGCTGGCACTGCGTTTCCCCAGGTAACGTAGAGCTTCGAATTCGAGAGCTGCGTTTCCATGGTGGGCAACCAACAGTGTCTCCACCTTCGTTGATCACTGTCGGGCCCACACATGAATCGACAGTGATTAACAAAATGATGAAACAAATAGTTATATCTGTAAAAATTGATTTATTGGAATCATTAATTTTATCTCAGCGTTAAGGCATTAGAGTTCAACCAACCCCGTTTTTCGCCATGTACTCCGTATTATAAATTTTCATTTTTGCAGATAAAATGCACCGCCCCAACGAGGTATATGCCGTTGTGTGTTCAGTCATAGGTCATGGCACTGTGATTCTTTGCAGCCTTGGAGAATCGAGTTGCTCTAATATTCACTAATTGGTTCCACTTAAATCAACCGACGGTGTCTCGTTTTCCGATGAGAAAAGGCTATGCACCCCGGTGCTGCATCGACAGATTATATCAATGACAGGAATAACACTGCCGGGTGCACTTTAAGACCTGGTAGTGATCACGTATATCACTGCCGGTGGTAACTATGCGACATTGGCATGGAGTATAACTGTCGGGTTAAAACCGAGAACCGGCAGTGTTTTGGATTGTCAACGAGCAAACGGTTTCGCCATGACGACCGACCACCGCGCGCCATTGCGGCGGTGAGCACTGGCCGCCACGTTCTCGCATTACCACGGCCACGTTGCTTTGTTTATGCTGATGCCGATTATCCGGCAGTGATTGTTCATATCACTACCGGGGTGCATGGAAACCGGCAGTGATCAGTCATTACCACGGCCATGAACTACCATGGCATCTGGCCTATAAAAACGGCTAGTGCGGCGCTTAGTTTTTCACATCAGTTCTCTTGGTCCTATTTCTTGATACTCTAGATTTAGTTGTCGGTTCTTCTTCCTCGATCTTCTTTGCTACTCTCCAAATACATATGTATGGCCTCTCTATGGGAGAAAGCCCTCCACGTACAAATATCTTTCTTATGCATCTTAGTCCACCAAAATGGTTCACACAAGAGGTGTTAGAAGAGTCTTATCAAGATTGAGCAACGCCTGAAGGTTAGAACGCTATGAGGTTCCGCGCGATCCGGTTAAATGGCTTCGAGAGAGTGGACTCGGATTTACATGTCCATAAGAGGCATTGCATCCTCGGGAGAAGATCGTAGCCATCTATGAAAATCTACTTCAATATATGAAAATCTCCTTTGGAGATCAAAAAAGAGATTTTCATAGATTGATATGACCTTCTCCCCGAGGATGCCTATGCAAGCTATCTTTTGGACTAAACCACAACTTGGCTAGGCAAAGAAAATTTTCTTGGCATGTCTCCTCCGGCCTTCTTTGTGTTAAATAAATGTAAATCGAGTCATGCCCTCCTTATAGATAGAGCACAAGAAACCTCAAAGAGCACCGATGGGATGTCAACGGGCACCGATGGCCGTTCAAAATCCCATCGGCATTTCATCGGTGAGAATCACATAACCTTCGACGTTTTTTTTTATTTTAAATGTGTTTGTACACTTTGATGATAACATTGATCTATTCGTGGAAAGGTCTTTGTTATCATATATGTAACTTTTTTCAAGGTCTTTGTTATCATATATGTAATCGGTTATTGTAGTTGTGTTTTCTTTTTGCTCCTCTATATATATAATAAAAGTATCGTTCTTTTCCATGGATGTTTGCATTTATATATGATCGGGCGCAGTTCTTATTTTTTCGACGCACTTTTTATTTTTTTCATGGACCAACATAAATATATAAAATGCCCTATATCTTTGTACTAACCAAAAAAGATGGTAAATATCATTCAAACACAAAGTTGCAATTATGATTCATCGTCGAGAAGACTTCGTGGAATTAATCGCTGCAACCATACATTCAAACATCATTCAAACACACAACTCAGTCAAAAAGAAAGGTCCCAGAATTAGTCTCATGGCAGTGAAAGAGACTACACTGTGGGTTTGAAATAAATCACAGCTAGGTGTTAATAGAGCATCGGAAGTGAAAGATACTATACTACCGGGTTTGAAAATAAGAAACCGATAGTGATGAGCCTTCCTCATAATATACATGACATCGTAATTCTTCATAAGTAGTGTCATTTGACACCTACTCTCTCCTTCAAAATTTTCCACATGGTCTCATGTCCCTAGGAGGCAATTCAATGTGTAGGTTCTTTGCAAAATTCATACGTTTGCAAGCTGTAATTAACCTTCTTCTACCACGTTTAGCACCTAGGAAAATCTATTAATAAAAATATCGATAAGAAAAACCTAAGATCTTGTGTGGGGGCATAATTTGGGTGTACATGGTTGTAAAAAAAAATTCAAGACATTTCTACATTGTGGGATTATACATGCTTCACAATTGTACATGACCCCTTTCATCAAGCATGACTACACACTTACATCCATAAGCTTTGTTGGGTCATCTTCATTCTAGTGTCGTCTCAAACCTCAAAATTTTTCTTAGATGTGCACATGCCATGTGTGAAGGAACCACAAAGTTTGAGATTTTCGGATAAGGTTTGGTATTTTTTCGTTAAATTGATTTTCTACGTAACGCCACCGAAGTAATTATAGGTTGAACGGGGTTACCCACTAACAGAGCCGGAGTGGTGCCAAAATTTTTCACATGGTCTCATGTGCCCTAGGACATAATTCAATGTGTAGGTTGCTGCAAAAATTCATACGTTCTCAAGCTGTAATTAACCTTCTTCTACCGCGTTTATCACCTAGGAAAATTTAATAATAAAAATATCAATCGAAAAACCTAAGATCTTTTGTGGGGGCATAATTTGGGTGTACATGGTTGTAAAAAAATTCAAGACATTTCCACATTGTGGGATTACACATGCTTCACATTGACATATGACCCCTTTCATCAAAAAGCATGACTACACACCTACATCTATAAGCTTTGTTGGGTCATCTTCGCTCGGTGTCATCTTGGCCTCAAACTTTTTCTTAGAAATGCACATGCCATGTGTGAAGGAACCATGAAGTTTGAGATTTTTCGGATAAGGTTTGGTATTTCTTTCAGTTAAATTGAATTTCTACACGACGCCACCGAAAGTACTTATAGGATGAACTGGGGTTACCCACTAACCAGATCCGGAATGGTGCCAAAATTTTCCACATGGTCTCATGTGCCCTAGGAGGCAATTCAATGTGTAGGTTGCGGCAAAATTCATACGTTTGCAAGCTGTAATCAACCTTCTTCTATCGCGTTTATCACCTAGGAAAATCTAATAATAAAAATATAGATTAGAAAAACCTAAGATCTTGCGTGGGGGCATAATTTGAGTGTACATGGTTGTAAAAAAATTCAAGACATTTCTACATTGTGGGATTATACATGCTTCATAAAGGGATTACAATTAATTGATAGTTCAACATGGTACAACAAGCAAAGTGTACAAACACATTAAGAAATAACCACCTCAAAAACACCCTTCTAGCACCTATGCCCGAGGTGGTTACAATGCTACCTGTTATGCTTGCTTGAATTAAGGTGGATGGGAGACCCCTGTGAAGAACCAATGTCTCTCTCCGTGTCGGTAAAGAGACGATGTACAGATGAGGGGGCTCATCTCCCAGCGAGGAAGCACAAGAATGCATGCTACTTGGCTCCTGCTTTCTGTCTTACGGAGATCCGTGTAACAATGGCATTGCACGAGCATCACACCCAGCTTCTGTAAGCAACATTAATTGTAGCTTAATCTTCAAAAACACCCTTCTAGTACCTGCTATATACATTGTCTACCCATAATAAAATGTTTACGTGGAGGGATTTCTTCCAAATAGATGCCATATATGTGGATAGGAAAACGGGCAAATAACAGAAGAGATCAGTCGGCGCGCGGTTCGCAATACATGCAGCTCCATCGATTGCTCCCTACGCGGGGCTGTTTTTATAGGTGGTGGTAGGTGGATTGAGTGGCCACCGTGAGCGGTGGTAGGTGTCAACAGTGTCTGATCACTGCCGGGTTAGTCGATGTATACACCCAGTAGTCAACCTTTACTGTAACACTGCCGGTGCTACTGCGCAACCGGCAGTGATTAACTATATATATGGGGGCGCGCGAGGTGAAAATTTCACAAGTCATTTGAACCCGCGCCATTCGTTTCAAACCTCGAATATATATATTGGCCGGTGCGGCGAGCTGAAATTTTCCCCAGTCATTTCAACCCCGCGCCATTCGTTACCCACCAACATCGCCGACGAGCACCACCACCACACACGCTGCGTCGTTCGTAAGCCCCTAATTAGCCCTTTATTTCTTCGAGATTTTTCCTATGAGAATGAGACCTAATTAGCCATTGTTCTCGCCGCCCGCCTCGCTTGTTCTTCCTCCATGTCGACGGAGGACCGCCGCTACACCGCACCGCAGATCTACGACCCACGCCGCCGTCCCGTCTTTGCCCGACGCTGTACACCCGCGACCTCGAACTCCTTGATTCCGCGGAGCAATGCCCGTCCGCGCCCTCTACTTCCTTATAGGACGCCCGTGTCTCGCACCGCCTGGACAAGACAAGAGCGCCGCGGACCGCACGGAAGCTTCGGTGAGTGTGTCGGTCATTGCCTTTGAGTTGTTCGTTGAAATGACTATGTTGATAACCCTAACCTCGTTATTTCCGTTTCTATTTACATTTGTCTTTCAAATAGTTCGGGATCCTTATATAGTAGCAAATATTTTTTGGTCTATGGTGAACAAATTAGATTTAAACATTATGGTCATTTTAGCTTTGTTTATGGTCATTTCTGTTTTGATTGAAGACATACTAATGCTCAAGTGTGATTGAAATGAGATAGATGTTGAAATTCATGAGTTTGTGGTGTTCGAAATCTAGTTTGGATATTGAAATTAAATATATAAGTCTTGAAGTTTTCCCTCTGTACAAAATTTTCGAATGACATAGCATTACAATCCTATTTTGGTTGCATGTATAGGCAAACCATGGTGTGGTATGTTGTTCATGTTGGTCACGTGATGCGAGGATTTATCGAACACCGGGAACATTGCTTTGCTCAAGTCTCTAGCTACCTTGGTAATTGTTACAAAAATACATGACCGAAGCTAAAGCTTTCAGGGCCTACTATGGTGAAAACTTTGACTATCAACCGGCCCCCGAGCTGACCGAAGCCTCTATCCATAGATATGAAGATTAGGAGAATTATGACTTGGCCTATGAAAGATGCCATGATTTCATTTATGGCTATTGTCATTATTTTTCTTATTTGGAAGTTGATGTCCTAGACTCGGGCCAGAGAACATTAGGCGGAGTTAGTTGTATGTAACCGTTGAACCATGTAATGTTTTTGCGATTTTAATGTATATATGATGCGTTTAGGATTTACAAAGAGCTGAATTCCACCTAATAAATTCAAACATTTAAAAAAATTTAAAATAAAAACGCGGTTGGCATGGGCCCGACAGTGAATGACAAACAAAACCGTAGTGTAACTACACAAAACACTATCGGTTTGAATTACAAACCGTCATCGATGACGTAAAACAAAGACTGTTTGGCCGCATTAACCAACCGATAGTGTCCACTCTAATAACACTATCGGGTTGAAATCAATCGATAACGCTCACTTAAAGTTCATCGGACGGGTCGTAAACCGACATTGTTAGCTCTTGATACACCGCCGGCACAATCTAAGCCGGCAGTGTTATTTCCCCGATTTTGTCGGGCGTTAAAGCCCGGCAGTGCTGTCAATATCAACTCGCGTGCCCGACTTCGAAACGGCATTCTTTGTGATAAAAATGCCGTCGGTTGATGGATCACCCGACAAGTGTTCGGTGACGATGCGTTGCCGGTTTGATATCAAACCGGCAGTCTCTCCTCAAATCACTGCGGTGTTTTAACCCGATAGTGTTTTTGAAACCCACATCACTAACGCTTTGGTTCTCGCGGTTCATTTTCGGCGGTGAAGGGGAGTTTGAGCCCGACGGTAATGTACAATTCTCGTAGTAGTGTGAGGCATACAGAGCTTGTAGCCCGCATTAAACAAGCCCATAGAATGTGCATTACTTAAGTTAACGACCTCGGTTTAATGAATTTCTGTGATGCTTCTTGTTGACAACTAAAATTGGGTTGGACTAAGACACGCTAAATTTTCAAACTTGATCAAGAAAACTCGACGAAGGCGGCTGATTCGTGGTGAAAAAGAGGCCGGACGCTGGGATCCAGCTAGCGCGTGGGTCCTCGACGCTGGTAGAGAGCAACGGACGCTCCCGCTGCCGCGACGACACCGGGACGCCGGTGTTGCGGCGTCCGGCGGCCACCTTGCGAAGGCCCGACAACAGGACCGCGTGAAGCCCTCTGCGGACCCGTCGGCTGCAAGGCCGGACGAGGGGGCTGGCGTCCGGCAAAACCAAGCGCCGCGGTCTCTCGACTGCGTCCGCCCTCCGCCGGATGCATCTGCACCAACAACGGCTTGCCCCGCTACATTTTTCAATGGTTTTGTTGTGACATAGGGCGTGTTTGGTTGCCTGCTCCCCTCATACATGCATCTCGGGATGCAAAGGGACTCTAGTTTGGTAGCCTGGGCGCCCCCACGGAGCTGGCTCCCTCGTGCATTCGTCCCTCAGGGCGGCTGCCGAGGAACGCATCGGCCGTTCCTCGTCATCCCGGCTCTCTCGGCGGCGGCTCCTGCGCTTCGCCCGTGCTCCCTTTGCATCTCCGCGTGCTCTGGCGATGGGCGAAATCCCTCGGGTCACCGCCCTCGTTCCCGCCCGTCACCGCCCTCGTTCCGCCATTCGCCGCCCTATATATCCTTCTTCCCGCCTCCTCCCTCTCTTCTTCTTCTTGTCGTAAGCTCGATTCGCCGTCTTGGGTGGGTTTTCCTCTCTTTCTCTCTCGATTTGCGGTGTTCTTGATTCGCGGTTTCTTAATCCTTCCCTCTCTCTCGATCTGAATCAGGTCTCGTGGATCCGGCCCTCACTCCAAGCAAGTAAGTTTTCCCCATCTTTTTTTTCATGATTTCTCTGCGATTTCTAACCCTAAGCTCACCCATTTGTTCTTGATGTGGATGCGGGCTCACGGATCTACGGTTTCTTTCTTTGTTTTTTGCGGTAAGCACCCGTGTTCTTGGGTTTTTTTTTTTTCTTGTTGTATAAACCGTTTCTTGCTATGCTAATCATCTTGTTCTTGCTTGTTTTAGATTTGTAGATCCGAGTCCCCCGATTCGGTGTTGGGACTTTGGTGGGTGCCGCTGCTTGTTGACGTGGGTATTTTGCACATCTAATCCCCCTCTCCCCTTCCCCTAATCTGTTTTGTGCGATAGTAAATGTTGCGGTCTTGGATTGAGATGCATGTTGCCATGCTGTCTGAGCTATTGTCCATAGTCTCTGATGATGAAAATGAATTACTGAGCTGTTGTCCATGGTCTATGATGATGAATTTTATTAATCTGAGCTGTTGTCCTTGGTCTATGATGATGAAAGTTACTTGTCTGAGCTGTTGCCCTTAGTCTGTGATGATGAATGTTGTTGCGAATCGATGCATTGTGCTCACTGCTGGCCCAAATCCCTTTATTTTTTCTAGATGGACATGGAACAAAGGAGGCGCCTTTTGATTGCTAGAGCTGGTGCTCTTATCACCGCTATGTATGCTCTGTTGAGTGCTAGGCTTAGAATGCTTAGGTCCGAGATGCCTCAAATCGGTTATGGTCCAATGAGTGTCGGGGGGATGAGGAGAGGCAAAGAAACCCGAACCTAATGTACAACTACAATGACATAGAGTGTGTTGCCATGCTTAGGATGAGAAGGGCTCCCTTTTTCAGTTTTGTGCACCTTGCTTAGGGATAGAAAACTACTTGCCGACAACATTAACTCTTGTGTTGAAGAGCAAGTTGCTATGTTTCTTCACATTGTTGGTCATAACCAACGATTTAGAGTTGTTAAACAAAACCGAGAAGGTCTATAGAGACAGTCCACCGCCATTTCAAAGATGTTTTGTATGCAATTGGAGAGCTTAGGGGTGACATGATTAGAGCACCAAGTAATGAGACCCCAGTTTAAGATCAAAGAATGACCCACGGATGGTATCCTTACTTGAAGGTAATTTAGTTGGGTTGTATCTCATTTGGGATGTGCGTGTTGCATTAGGACTTGTTAATTTACTATGGAATTTTGTATGCCATGTAGGACTATATTGGGGCCATTGATGGAACTCATGTGTTTGCAAAAGTTCCACTCAAGATGCAATTTGCATTTAGGGGTAGAAAGAATGCCCCCACTCAAAATGTTTTAGCCGCAGTTAGCTTTGACCTCAAATTCACATATGTGCCGGCCGGTTGGGAGGGGTCGCACATGATGCCACAATTTTGGCTGATGCATTGCGTAGAACCCGATGGGTTAAGGGTTTCACTGTGTAAATAAAACACATGTATACACATAACATGTACATTTAAGTGCATAGTGTTGAAACTAATTCACATACACATTTCTTTTTTAGGCAAATTCTACTTAGTAGATGCCGGATATGCTTGTCGACACGGGTTCCTTCCACCATATCGAGGTACTAGGTACCATTTGAAAGAATATGGTAATAGGAACTTCCCAACCACCCCTAAGGAGTCGTTTCAATTTGAGGCACTCTAGTTTGAGAGTGATATTTGAAAGGGCTTTTGGTTGTTTGAAGAACCGCTTGCATAGTTGACACCAACAAGCAATTCCACCCCTACAAGACACAAATCAAGTTAGTGCTTGCATGTTGCATATTGCACAATTGGATCCTTAGTTTTGGGGTAGATGAGGTCTTCCCCGAAGAGTTCTCCCGGGTTCCAAGGGGAAACCAACACTCACCCCCTCCCCGGTATTGAGGACAATGCAGCCCGTTACCTTGAAAAGGGATGAGTGGGCTGAGCACATGTGGGCAAATAGGGTCTTTCAAGGATCTAGGACATTTGTTTGTATCTGTTTATTTGTTGAGGAATAATTTGTAAGTTTGTTTGGGCAACAAAGAATGATGACTTGTATTGTATGCTACTCCATTATTTGTATCTCGAGACCTTGGGCAATGGCGTGATGCTTTATTATATTTGATGCTACACTAAATCGAGACCTTGGGCAATGGCAATGATGTATTCACTTTTCCTACACTTGATGCTTCTATTTTTGGCCAATGATATATGCCGAGGTCATACTTTTCTCGATACTCCTTTTTTTCCCCTCGCAATACCTTTGTTCCTACACATGTCTTTGTGATGATTCATATTCATTGATGCTACACTTGAACCGAGGCAATACACATGTCTTTGTGATGATTTATTTTCACCGATGCTACACTTGAATCGAGGCAATACACATGTCTTTCGTGATGATTTATTTTCTTTGATGCTACACTTGAACCGAGGCTAAACACATGTCTTTGTGATGATTTATTTTCAATGATGCTACACTAGAACCGAGGCAATGGACATGTCTTTGTGATGATTTATTTTCTTTCATGCAACTCTTAAACCGAGGCAATTTTTCTTGAACCGAGGCAAATTACATGAATTAGGCTATGGTCGATAACAAGATGATTCCCGATGAGGTTGTGTTCCCCGGTATGCATGGGATTGGAGTTGGGGCTGAGGGTGTGGAAGTTGGGGCTGGGGGTGATGATGTGGTTGAGCTGAATGGTTTCATACCAGCTTTCAAAGTTCATGCAAAGACCTGCCAGAGGTCACCGCTTAGGTGGGTGAGCCCATGTTCCGCCTTCATGCCGGCGTATGTGCCTCGCTCATTAGCACCGGGGTTAGGGACCGACAAGGGCTTTAAAGAGGTGCACCTAAACAAAGTGGCTAAGGCACCGCAGGAGTTTTGTGGCAATGAGGTTAGTGGAACTCAAGTGTATAACCACATGAGGAAGTGGAGGCAGAGGTGGGTCAAGCTGTCCAAGGCCGAGGGATCTAAGTGGAGCTCGGTGGGATGAAGACAACCGCATGATAGTGCTTGAGGAGGAGCACTACAATGGGCATACCAAGGTGATCTTGTTTTAAATCTTTCATGCCATGCTTCTTTTTTAGCTTCTATTTCATTGTTGTTATTTTGCTAACTTGTTTGTGTGTTCTGTTGTTGCGGGACCACCCCAATGATGCCTACCCGCTCAACAAGCCCATCCGTAACTACAAAGAGATGGTGGTGATCTTTGGGAATGGCCAGCAAATGTGCAAGTGGGCTATGGGCAGCAATGAGGCCCTTGGTGCTCCCTCCGACGTGGTGAGAGCTCTATGAAGACCGAGACAATTTGAGATGACCAGCAAGGACAAAGCACACCCTTCCGACACGCCCAAGGGTGAGATTCAATCTGGTGGCAAGAGGAAGAGGTCCTTTTTGGGAGAAGAAGATGTGGTTGTGCTTGGTGGCATGTCCGAGGTCGTCAAAGATGTTGCTTTCGCTATTAGGGAGACCAAGGTTGAGGACCGCCACCCCGACCTCTATGCTGCCATCATGTTCATCCCGTGCTTCACCGATGAAGCACTCATGTTTGCTTATGGCAACCTATTTGGAGAACAAGGGTCCAGGCACTTCCTTTGTGCAAGTGGTTCGACCCCCATAGGGTGCTTTGGGTCGAGGACTCACTTGGCCAAGCACTACTACATCCGAGGGCCTCAAAGCCCCGGTGGTTGATCCTTTTGTGCAGCTTGGATGGTGTGCAAGTGGTGGTTTCTTTTTGAGCCTAACTAGAGCTGGTGGATGTTTAGTGGGCTGACTTACTTTTTCGTGCGTTAATGAGATCCCGCATTTTACTAACACTAACATATAGTTAGTGTGTTAGATAACCCGTGCACCTGCTCCCTAGATCAACCTTAGCCGGTGGAGTCATTTGAACTTGTGGCAACTTATTATGGGCAGTACCTGCTATGTCCATTTGCCGGTGATGTTCTTTTAATCCGAGAACTTGTTCCATTTGCCAATGATGTTTCTATTAACTGAGCACATGTATGCATTTTCGTGATGTTTTTTTCATCGATCCGAAAGCACATGTCTCGTTGTTCGTGATGTTATTTTCATTGATCTCGAGCACATGTGTATTGCCCGTGATGTTTTTATCCCTAATCTGAAAGCACATGTGTATTGCCTATGATGGTTTTTTTCATGGATCTGAGCACATGTACATTGCCTGTGATTTATTTTTCATTGATATGAGGACATTGTTTTGGGCACAGCTATGGCATGGTATGTGGTTTTTGCCGGCAAGAAAACCTGGTATCTACTCTAGCTGGGCTGAAGCACATGAACAAGTGCATGGCTACAAGGGCAACTGCTACAAAAATACAATACCAGGGTCCAAGCTGAGCAAGCTTTCTATGGTGACCTCCCCTGACAATCCTCCTCTTCTTCAACCTATCATTGCAGTCCAGAATGATGGACATGAAGACAATCTGGCCATGTGGCCTGTAGTTTTTAAAATTGTAATAGTGGTAGTTCTTGCCTTGCTAGTTGGGTTTCTTATTTGGAAGTTGATGTAAACTGCATATATTGTGTGGGTGGTAAGATTACCAAGGTCATGCAAGAGGTGCATGGAACTTTGCATATGCAGGCAAACAAACACCATCTCATTGCATCTAGAGTTTGAATCTGAACATACATGCTTTAAAACCAAACACCATCCCATCTAAACCTGGTCCGCACATGCAGGCAACCAAACAAGGCCTCCTGCATGGAGCTGGCCGGGCCAAAGGCAGCCAAGCTCAGGGAGCTGGCCTGGTTCCCATGTGAAGGGAACCAAACACGCCCTAGGACGTTGCTCAAAACGTGTCCATGTATGAGAGTGCACACCACTTTTGTCCAAAAATAACAAAATAATTGAGAGGGTATGATTTTGGGCCAGGACTCATTGTGAACTTAAGTATCCGGCATATGCATCCGACGTACATAGGAGACACGGATCCTAATAAGTAGACCAATCGGCGACATAAGGGCGACGTACGTGTCCGGGCGGAAGCATGTCGGCATTGTTATCTTAAATATTGAGACAAGAACTAGACATCTCTGGTCATTTAGATGCAAACGCAAGGAAATGTGTCGTTACTTATGAAATCCACGCTTTTTCGCAGGGTACCGCTGTTCCTAGTCAGCAACATGAATAGTAGTCTAAAAACGTGCAAGACTGAGAAGCAACGCACGTGCGGCCGAGTAATTCCAATAATATAATGCTGAAAACGGAAGTAAGAAAGCGGATGGTTTGGAGCTGCCTGATGACATGAATAATCGTTGAATATACTAATTCCAATAATGCTGAAATCGAATGTGAGAGCGATGGTTTTGATCAGTCATTGCTCATCAGCAAGACCGATTTTTTTCTACGTGACGACATGAATAGTCGTTGAATATTGAAGCCAACTGTTGGCTTCCAATGGCGGCGACGCCGAGTAGACTGATGCTATAGTGTCATGTCATTGCTTGTTAGCAAGATCGATTTTGTCTACGCCGGTGGTGTGCGGAAGACTCTTCTTACGTCGTTCAGGCTATATCAGCTGAATTTTTTCAAAACGTGCGAGACTGCTTTTTGTCTCTTATTTGGCTGGTTGAGCTACGTGAAACTGTTTCGCTTTCCGGACGAGACTCAATTGTTGACTGAGACAAAGACAGATATGGATCTATATACATAATTCCACAGCGTATATGAATACTCCCTCTTTCTCAAAATAGAGATCACTATTCATGTTGCTGGTGAAAAGTGGTGTGACGCTGCTTCTACATCCATTCCCAGAGGCCGTGGCAAATGCCGCATTTGTAAAGTTTGTAGATGCTTGCGTATCTGTAAAATAAAGATCTCAGCAGTAACAAACAACACAAGAGGTTAGTCAAAAAAGATCTCAAATCGAGAGATTTAGTTTTTCTTGAGAAAAGGAATATATCAATATCCTAGCCTCAGCATCAATCAATGCATATAGTTATTCCTTATTACAAATTAGACACTGCTAATTGAGCAATCTCAAACACAAAATTCTGATCGAAAACGTAACTCAACATCTAAAAGCAATTCTATTACTAAATCTCCAACCATGCCTAGAAAACATTTTCATTGTAGTTGTCTCAATATTTCTGCATCCCATCATAATCATTAGTTATTCTCTAAATAAACTATTTCTAAAATAACGAGCACGGCTACAAAATTGACATCTATGCCGGTGCAAAACCCTCCTAAGTGCCGAATTTTATTTGAACCAGCACAACCAAGTCGATAGTGATGTGGGATCGACATCAGTGCTGGATCTTACCTCCTGGAAGTGGTATCAAACTCCACTGTCGGGTCATAGTACCAACGGATGGTGTTGTCCCTAGATAACAGTGCCGGCTTGTGTCATGATTGGTAGTAATCATTATAGAACCACTATAGATTATTGATACAAGACTACAATATTATTGTAAGCAACGTTGCGATAGTGATTCCATGAGATTTACCATAGCGGTTATTATAACCGCCACGGTTAATAAAAATTAACCGTCACGGTTAATTGTGATATTAACCGTGACGGTTTTTTAAAAGCCCGCCATGAAAAATGTTTTTTCGGTGTCTTGTAAAATCAACTTCAGAGTAGTGAACACTGCCGGTTTGGAGAACAAGCCGGCAGTCATCGCTTGAGAATACACTGTCAGTTTGAACAAGCCGATAGTGATTCTCAACGGATCACTATCGGTTGTTTAGTTAAGCCGGTAGTGTTGGCTTGAGCGACAATGCCGGATTGTAGGATAAACCGACATTGGTTCTTAATAGATCAAAGAAAAATATTGATTACTTAATTACAAACCTAACGTAATCTTGAACAAGATGTTGGGTTGCCACGGACCGAGGAATGCAGCAGATAAACAACACACTTTCGTGAAAGCGCACAAGCAAAACCAAGAAAGGGTAACCAATCGTGCTTACATAACGAAGAACAGCTAAACTAGCAAAGAAGCCTTCGAAGCTCTCGCGGGAGAGACCCCATCAGGCAAGCAAATCAACAAGATTAATAGTGACAGAAAAATATCGCTCACTTAATTACAAACCTAACGAATCTTGAATAAATCAAATCCGATCAAAACGGAGTTTTGTGAGCCCCTAGTGCTCGGTTCTGTGGGGGAGGTGGATCCGCAGATGAGGTACCCGGATCCGCCATAGATGTCTGGATGCAGCTAGCAGCTCCTCTAATCGAGTTCCTTTGGAGGCGGCCACAATCAGGAGTGTCGGCGGCGAGGCCTAGATCTAGGCCTGGATAGGGCTAGGTAGCAGGCTTTTTTTTTTTTTTTAGGCTCGGATCTAGGACTATAATTACATTCTTTTTTAGTACAATGTTTAAAATGCTAAAATTTAGGATTATGTTTTTTGGATGGAATACGTATGTACTCCAGTCCAGTGTGTTGTCCGTGTCACCAATGGTGCTGAACAAAACGACATATCCATCCACGGACCACAGTCAGTAATGATCTTTGGACATTTCCTCTTATCCAAGGAGCCGCCAGATGATTCCTCCGGCTGCCGGTGGAATATCGGGCCCATGTAAAACCCCGTGCAGCCACCTGCAGCATCACCCGCGGGCCATACTGGATAGGAAATGGACCTGTACCAACCGCCGCCGCTGTCCTCCCCCGTCGGTCTGCCGGCGCTGTGTGCCGTCTTTGGATCGTGAGCTTGTGGATGGATGGCGAGCAGACCGTATTAATTACAGTCGCCGGGAGCGTGGAATGATGAAATGCATTGTTATGTTTTTTTTATGGAGCACGTATGTCCTAAATCTATCCCAATTATAAAACGTTTTTCTAGATACATCGCTTTTAATATGTATCTAGACATAGTGTATATCTATATGCATGACAAATACAACGTATCCAAAATTTAAAAACGCCTTATAATTTGAAATGGAGGGAGACTCCAGTCCGGCCTGTTGTCCGTGTCTCCGATGCTGCTGAACAAAAACGACGTATCCATCCACGGACCACAGATCTTTGAACATTTCCTCTTATCCAAAGGAGCCGCCGGATAATTCCTCCGGCTGCCGGTGAAATATCGTGCCCACGCGTCGCATTGCAATAAAAGCCCGTGCAGCGCTATGTGCCGTCGCTTTGGATCGTGAGCTTCGTGGATGGTTGGCAAGCAGACGTTATTAATTACAGCCGCCAGGAGCGTGGACTGCTCGGAATCTAGGATAGGTACTGCTAGTCACACCTTCCTGCACGTGTGCTGACCTGATGACGACTGGGCGCTGCTGCTACACGACAGGTCAGTGTTGCGGTGGTGCCGGAGTGGCAAGCGGCAGCTGCTGTGCGCGGAGGAGGGTGGAGGTTGGTGGTGCAGCTCAGGCTGCTGCTCGCTGCCATCCCTCCGGCGACGGTGGTGTCGAGGTGGCGGCCTTGGACCCCCGATCCAGCGATCTAGTGGACGGATCCGGCCCCTCCGGGCCTGATCTGGTTCCCCTATGCGTGGTTGGCACGGTGGCGGCGGTCAGCGGCGCCCCAGCGACGGTCTGTGCCGCTTTGGGCGTGATCCCTCCACTTGACGGTGCCGCGGACGAGGAGCTCGTGAGGTGGAAGGGGTTGGCAGGCGGCGGCTGCTTCTTCCAGCAGCGGTGGCGGTGGGATATGGTGGCGCTGCGGCGCCGCCGGTGTTGGGGTTAGTCCCACATCGGTAGAATCGATGGTGGGGAGCACAAAGATATAAGGCGTGGCAGCCCTCACCTATTAGGCTAGTCTTTTGGGTTGAGTTAGGCACGGACCTTGATATGTGCGCCCGTGGGCTCGTGGAGGTGCCAGCCACGCGTGCATACCGAGCTGGGCCGGACCGGAAGCCGAGCCCGGCCCCGGTTCTAACAATTGGTATCAAAGCGCCCAATAACCCGCAACAAATCTCGGTAGGATCACACACGGACATAGGAGCCTCGCTACAAGTCGGGGCGGGACCGATGTGTGACTACGGGGAGATTGTTGGGGTTAGTCCCACATCGGTAATCGATGGTGGGGAGCACAACATATAAGGCGCGGCAGCCCTCACCAATTAGGCTAGTCTTTTGGGTTGAGTTAGGGCCTGCACCTTGATATGTGCGCTCCGTGGGCTCGTGGAGGTGCCAGCCAAGGCAGGGCGGTACGAGCCGGGCCGACCGGAAGCCGAGCCCGCCTCGGTTCTAACAATTGGTATTAGGAACGGCGGACTATCGCCGGCCTAGGAACACCGCCGCCTCCGGCGATGCCCGGACGCATCACCCTCGAACGAAGAGAACGAGCACACGAGAAACACGCGATGTTCGCTAAAACGCCGCAGCTTTTTCCAGATGCATTTCTTGTTCTTATATCACGGGCTTGATCCTTATCCCCGCCGAAGGCGCACAGCTGCACGGCACGCCCTTCTTCCGAACGTCCCGCGACATGCACGGCATGCACACCACAGCGAGGGTGCCCCCTAACAGATGCGGTCACGGCGTGGAGCCGGGCGTCTCCAACCCACCCGCGATTCTACGCTAAGCAAACGTGCTTTGAACCTAACAATGTATCTAATGCACCTATATGTCGATAACGTGTTCATTTGACACGATTACAAGAGATCAACTCAACAATTCACCCCCTTAACTGCCAAATGCACCACACCTAGCTGCCTCCTCATCTTCGCAAACCGAATCCTCGCGAGTGGCTTTGTCGACGCCGTCGCCTGATCTTCAGTACTTATATGCTTCACCTCCACTACTCCATCAGCAACACATTCTCGGATATAGTGGTATCTTGTATCAATATGCTTTGTTCTCTCATGAAACACTGGGTTCTTACTTAGCTCTTTTGCCGCACACATTTGTCGATGTACAAAGACAAACTTCTTCACATCACTACAAAGGTTATATCTCGCCACCAACTGCTAAGCCAAACACCTTGACAGCTCCGGTGGTCGCCGCTACATACCGCATTCACAAGATGAGAGTGTAACCACCTTTTGCTTCTGTGAATTCCAAGTGATAGCATTGCCTCCATAGAAGAACAACATACCAGTGGTGCTCTTCCTTTTCTCCAGATCACCTGCATGGTCACTATCGGTGAACCCAATTAACTCGAATGTGACCCCTTGACATACTTGCAACCGAGCTTGGTAGTGCCACGCAACATATCGATGATTCTCTTCATAGCTCCCCAATGTTCAGAGTTTGGAGCCTCCATAAATCTGCTAATCATGCCTACAGAGAAGGCAAGATCAGGCCTTGTGTTTACCAAGTATCTCAAACTCCCAACTAGGCTTCTGAACTTTGATGCATTAGAAACCAGCCGGCTTGCCCGGCAACAAATGGACATCTTTGCTCCATGGGTGTGTCAACCGGGTTACACCCCTTCATTCCCGAGATCTCAACAATCTTCTCAAAGATAAGCACTCGACACACAGTGATTTCTCCAGGCTTTTGCTTTACCTCCAAACCAAGATAATAAGTTAACAGCCCGAGATCACTCATGTCAAAACTCTTCTTCATCCTGGCCGCTTAAAAGCTTCAATGCCCTTGCCGTTCCGCCCACGATGATAAGATCATCGACATAGACTCCAACTAAGATCAGTGAGTTGCATGTACCTCTTCTATACACAGCATGTTCCTCCTCACTCCTAGTGAAGCCCAAGTTCTTCAGTTCTTGATCCAGTCTTGCATTCCAGGCTTTGGGTGCCTGTTTAAGCCCATACAAGGCCTTTATGAGTCTTAGAACCTTCCTGTGGTGCTTTGGGTCGAGAAACCACGGTGGTCTGTTGCACATATACTTCCTCAACAAGATTGCCATTCAAGAAAGTCGACTTGACATCCATGTGATGCACCCGCCATTCACCCCTGCTCAAGAAGAGCCGCAAGAACAACTGACTGCCTCCATCCTTGCAACTGGGGGCAAAAACCTCATCATAGTCAATGCATTGAATCATTGCATAACCTTTCACCACCAGCCTGGCTTTGTATTTCACAACATTACCAGCTGGATCCCTCTTGACTTTGAAAACCCATTTGAGACCAATGGCCTTGTGATCCTTGGGCAAATCAGCATACACCCAAGTTTTGTTCTGTTCAATAGACTCCAATTCTCGCCTTCATGGCATTTTTCCAAAGAACTTTCCTCAAGAGCCATCTCCACATTTCTAGGTTCATCGCCAGCCTAGCATGCAGATCCCAATCAGTATTCAAAATCGTTATCACTTCAAGATTGTTAAACAAGTCTGTCAGTGTTCTGAACCGTTGAGGTCCTTGATCAGTACTTGCTGAACCTTGATCTGATGGTGTCAACCAACCTTGATTTTGGACCACACTAGCTTGTGGAGTCACTGGTGAACCCGAACAGCTTTTGATCTCGTCCCACCGACACCCCCGAGCCACCGGGTTCCAGCTCCATCCGCAGCCGGCCGTTCTGTCGACTTAGAACTTTCTGTTGTCGGATTTTCGTCAGTGTCTTCATAGTGAACAACAAAGCCATCTGATGACTGATCTGTGTTGCCTGTTGTGTTTGCCTAGTCCCATGACTCAGCTTCATCAAAGATAGCATCTCTCCCTACCACTAGCTTGCCAAGAGCAGTGATTATAGAATCTAGCCTTTGGTACCACTTTCATATCCAATGAATACCATTCTAGCCGATCCGTCGATAGTTTTGTCAAACCAGGGCCAACCAACTTGACATAAGCAACACACCCAAAAGTTCTCATGTGTTTCACATTTGGTTTTCTTCCATGCCAAGCTTCATATGGGGTCTTCTTTGTTCGGGCTTTTGTAGGGCACCTGCTCAAAGACATAGACCGCAAAGACACACACGCTTCCCCCAAAATTCAGAAGGTAGTGACATTGTTTTCAACAAGCACCTAGCCATCTCAACCACACTCGATTCCTCCTCTCCACGACCCCATTTTGCCGAGGAGTGTAAGGAGTGGTGGTGTAGTGCTTTATACCTCCTTCACTGCAGAAAATTGAGAACAGATTGGAGACAAACTCCCCCCTCCCCCCCTATCTATTCTCAAGGCTTTCAACTTGCCATCACATTCCATCTCACTACATTCTTTATTTTCTTGAAACATTCCAGAGCCGGATCCTTGGTTTTCAAAGAACTCCACCCACATATATCTACCGTGGTCATCTACCACAAGAAGAAAATAGGATGCTCCCCCAAATGATTTGGGAGTAATTTGCCCACACAAGTCTGCATGCACAAGTTCCAAACCCTTTTTTGCTCTAAAGCTTGACACTTTGGGAAATGGGGATGCGTGTAATTTTTCCCGAGCACACCCATCACATACTTTCTCTACCCTTGTTATTCTTTGTTGGCGCACCGTAAAACCATGTTCTTGGCAGTCAAGTCATTCAAAGATTTAAAATTCAAATGCCCAAATCTAGCATGCCATCTCCGAGGATATGTCATCTGTTTGAGCATGAAAGCAAACAGATGATCCTAACCCAAACCTTGCGGATCTGATGTTTCCAACTCTAGGTGCGAGAGATTAACAAGTGTTTTCTCTCGAATCATACACACACAACTTCCCATCTCCTCCTCGAAAAATTTGAAACCCTTTTCTTCCAACCTGCCCCAAACTAACAATGTTACTTTTCAGTTCAGAATGAAATACACACCAGTAAGAACTTTATGACCTTTGTGGCGATCTTGAATCACCACTGAACCCATGCCTTGGAATCTAACACGAGATCCATCCCCGAAACTCACTGACCCCTTTACACTCTCATCTAGTCGTGGATAAAGAATGATCCATTCCCAAATCATGTGATTACTAGCGCGGTATCCAATACCCACACGCCATCGAGGGACTAACACAGGGGTTACCTTTTCAGTAAGATGAACTTCAGAGCCACCACACGTGACGACGCACGCCGCCAACATCAGTGCACCAGAGTGATCGGCTTCACCAACAACGACGTTCGCCTCTAGTTGTGCCACCTCTTTCTTCTCCTTCTTTGGGCGTTTACAATCTTCAGCCCAATGATCGTAGATGCCACAATTGCGGCACCTACCCTTCCTTCTTGGCGTGCCCATCGAGGTCAGCTTTACTTGACCTGGTGCACCACCGTCCTGGCGCGCCGCCGCCTTGCCCTTGGAGGAGCCACCGCCGCCACCGCTCCCTCGGCCTTTGTTGCCGTGGTGGAATCGGTGCTTGTTCTTCTCCATCCAATCTTCCTTAGTGAGCAGTAGACGCCCAGTATTGTTTGCCAACTTCTCGATCTCCAGCCTGTCCTCCGCCGAGTGCAGGTGGCCGATCAGATCATCTATTGTCAATTTCTTCAGATCACGAAATAGTTCGATGTTCACGACCACCTGGGAGAACCGAGGAGGGGCCACGCGAAGAACTTCGACGACACAAATATCCTCTATGGTCTCACCCAGGGTCTTGAGGTTGCCGACGAGGTTTGTTATCCTCATCCCAAAATCTTCCACCGTCTCGCCATCCTTGAACGTGGTTGTCTCGAAGTCACGAAGGAGCTTTTGGGCGTTCACCTCCTTCACCCGATCTGCTCCGACGCACATCGTCTTCACCGGCTCCCACGCCTCCTTCACCGTTGTGCGGCGCCCAAGAGACTGCCACATCTCCTTCGGCACAGAACGCAAGAGCGCGCTCATGGCATGCCGATCTTGCGTGCGTTTGGGATTGGTACCCGGGTCGATCACCCCCAGATGTCCAACGCCTCATAATTGCACTGCATAGCATCGCCCACTCAGCATAATTGTGACGAGTAAGCATGGGCCACATGAGTGTGCTTTCCTTCACGCCGCCGGTCGAATCTTTGGGGTCACCCATGGCGTCCCGGTGGTGGATGGTGGTGCGGCTAGCGGCTTTTCTCTCGATGAACTCTCTCGATGGACCACTGGATCCACCGTATACCTCACCTCTCGCTCCGATACCACGTGTTAGGAACAGCGGACTATCGCCAGCCTAGGAACACTGGCGTCTCCGGCGATGCCCGGGACGTAGTCACCCTGGAACGAAGAGAACGAGAGCACATGAGAAACACGCGATGTTCGCTGCAACGGCTGCAGGTTTTCCAGATGCATTTCTTGTTCTTATATCTCGGGCTTGATCCTTATCCCCCCGCCGCAGCGCACAGCTGCACGGTACGTCCTTCTTCCGGAACGTCCACACGACATGCACGGCATGCACACCACGGCGAGGGTGCCCCTAACAGATGCGGTCACGGTGTGGAGCTGGGCAGGCTCCAACCCACCCGCGATTCTACGCTAAGCAAACGTGCTTTGAACCTAACAATGTATCTAATGCACCTATATGCTGATAACGTGTTCATTTGACACGATTACAAGAGATCAACTCAACAGCCGGGTCTTTGGCTCCCCCATGGTGGTTGGGCCTTGGCGACTAGGTGCTGCTCTGAGGAATCATGGTGGTGCTGTGGGACATTCTGGGTCGCTTCTCCGGTGGTACTTGTCACCGGTCCGGTCTCCGCTAGTAGTCGCCGCAATGCGGACTTTTTGTGCTTCAGGTTGGGGTGGGCTTTAGGCGAAAGCCTTGTTGACGGCGTCCATGGGCGTCGTTTTCCCCGTTGGGGGCACCAGACGGAGGTCCACCTATTGCATGAAAGGTTTCTGGGTGTAATACCCCTGTCCATGTTGTGGACGAGTGTTGGCGACGCCTTTGCCGTCGCGTCCTTCATGAAGGCTTCGCTTCGAGACTGGGTCTGTGCTTGCGGCGGTGCGTCGTCTTTGGTGCGGGAAGGCTGCCTTGGTGGTCGTTGTCCGGGGGTGGTGGTGATTCGTTCGTGGTTGCGTTGGGAGGTGCTGACCTTGGGGTGCAGCGGTGGTCGTGGGGGTTTGGCTTGCAGGTGAGGGGGTCGTGTGGTGGCGATGGCCGGGGACCCGTGGCGTTGGGGGACGGTCTCGCCTATGCCGCCCTTCCCTCGACTTTGGCGGCGGCTGCGCGCCGGCGCCGAGGGAGGCTGGACTTCGACATGGTGCTTGGTTGGTGGAGGTGACGCAGCTTCGGGCCGGCGTGGCCGGAGTGTCTATCCTCTCCGGTGGGGCTTCTGTGGGGGTGTGGCAATGACGAGTGGGTCGTCGTTTTTCCTCTGGTGTGGAGAGCTAGTGGAGTTGCCTCGTGAGCTCTAGTTGTTGCGAGGTGTCTCGTGCCAACGTCCCAATCCAACCGAGCTTGTTGATGGCCCAGTCCAACCAAGTGGTGCTTCATGGTTATCTTTTCTTCCATCCTCGTCGCTATTAGTTGAGTTGTTCTAGTGGAGGCTACTAATGTGTTGTGTCGATGTCCCAATCCGACCAACCAAGGAGTTGAGTGGGCGCTAGTTGTGGCGCGAGTTGAGTTGATTTTGGTACCTAAGGGTGCAGATGGAGTAGGGTACCCTCCACAATTATATGGTTTTTCTGGCCCGGTTTCCAGTCAAAAAACTGGGCTGGCACTTGCCTTTTTTTCTTTATTCGTCTAATAGAAATGCGGCAAAGTTTTTGCCGTCCTTTCGAAAAAAAAAGAAATACTGAAATGCAGGATTATGTTTTTTTGGATGGAGTAGGTATGTACTCCAGTCCAGCCTGTTGTCCGTGTCTCCGATGCTGCTGAAACAAAAACGACGTATCCATCCGCGGACCACAGCCAGTAATGATCTTTGGACATTTCCTCTTATCAAGGAGCCGCCGGATGCTTCCGCCGGCTGCCGGTGCAATATCGGCCCCATGCGTCGTATTGCAATAAAAACCCGTGCAGCCGCCTGCAGCATCACCCGCGGGTCGTCCTCGATAGGAAATGGACCTGTACCAACCGCCGCCGCTGTCGTCCCCGTCGCTTTGGATTGTGAGTTTCGTGGATGGTTGGCGAGCAGACGGTAGTATTAATTACGTACAGCCGCCGGGAGCGTGGACTGCCCAGGATAGATACTGCTAATCACACCTTCCTGCACGTGTGCTGACCTGATGACGACTGGGCGCTGCAGCTACACGAGAGGTCAGTGTTGCGGGCGAAAATGCTTTGGAAAGACACGCTCCAGGATCGTTGGTCACTACAAATTATAATGTTTTGACAAAAAATATGCAATAGTAGGACCATCCACTAATGAATTTCTTGTGGAGAAAGCAGTTCAAACGAAGAAGACCTCACATGCTTACTAAAACCTGGTCAAATTACACTAGTAGAAAACAGACTTTGGATCCAGAGCTTTAGCCTCACACATTTTTGAGCCTAGGACTAAAGTCCCCAGCCCAACTGCTAGACCAACAACTTTTGCAGGGGAGGACCTTAGTCCGGGTTGGTAACACCAATCGGGACTCAAAGGCCTTTTAGTCTAGGTTGGTGTTATCAACCTGGGCTAAAGGTCCTCCAACCTTTAGTACCAGTTGGTAATACCAACCTTGACTAAAGGGTGGCCTTTTAGTCCCGGTTGGTGTTACCAACCGGACGAAAGGTTTTTTGCCCGAGATTAAAGGCTCCATTTGAGTCAATTCAGAAGGAGGGCGTCCAGGACTTTGTCATATGTGATGTGTAGCTGAGTTGGTAAAAATCTATATGCTATGCAAAGGGTCATGGGTTTGAATCTCACACACTACAAGTGAGGTCTCCAATATTTCATTTTTTTCTGAGGATGGGCTGTAGTCTTAACTCGGGACTAAAGGCTGGGACCTTTAGTCTCGGAGTGGCAATCCTAGTTCCCAAAACCAGTATTAAATGGGGTTTGAAACTGAATTGTAGCCCTGTTCTCTACTGGTCTTAATTCCTAACGTATACAGTAGGAGGAAGGTAGGGCGCTCGCCGTGCCTTGGCCCGGCTGCGAATCCCCACCCCCACCCCAAGTTGGTCTGGCCGGCCGCCGCCATGGCTGCTGCTCGTGGTCTGTCCACCGAGGAAGATGACTGAAACTAGTATAGTGAGTGTCTCAGTCTGAATAGTTACTTTGTTACTTATGGGCGTTGGGCCTTAACATTCCATGTTGGCACTTGTGGCCTATTGGCTTTGTATTGCAGCGAATCAGGCAGGTAGTCATTGACACTTTGCTTGGTGCTACCACCGCTCCAAATCTCCAATTTTCATGATCGTGCACGTTCTCGTCGCCTCTTCACTAGTTCGGAAAATCAGAGTTGGAGAGACGAAGAATAATCTATTTGCAGCGATCCGGCGAGCGGCGATCACGAATTCAGGACCTTGACCTGGCTGCAGCACGCGCGCGTGCCTGCATTCATGGTAAGCCGCATCGCCCAATCTTAAATCTTTTTCGTCCTCTGCCACTGGGAATACCTTGTGATCCGGAAACTAATAATCATCGGTTGATGCAAACAGTAATTACTAACATAAGAATACTACCTTTATTCCAAACAACTAACTTTATGATGTTTTGTGGACGTAGTTTACTTAGTTCATATAATATAGTCCCTTTATTCCAAATTAGTAACTTTATGAGGTATAAAATTTATTACAAAAACAGCATCCTATAACAACATAGGAATGTGTTGTAATGGGGAAAATAATAATCATAGGTTAATGCAAACAGTAATTACTAACTCCTGCAGACACCTTTTGGAAAATGAACTCTATCGGACTCAGGGTCTTTGCCATGTACGTGACGTATAATCGCAAAGGCCTATTCCCCGCCGGCTTAGCCTTTCCCGTGGGATGTTCACATGAAAGGCAAGTCGGGAAAGAGGGGATCAGGAAAGGCCCTTTCCCATGAGCCAAATAGGGGGTTATCGGCTTAGCCTTTCCGTGTACCCCCTAACTCCGGGGGTGCAAACCGTGACGGCTCCTTTCCCTTGAGTCACCCCCGTTACATCAGTAGGCAAAGAGTATTTCCCAATGGTGTACTTTTTGCCTTTGCCATGAGCCATAATGGAGGGGCTCTCGGCTTAGGCTTCCCCCTTTACTGTGAGCTGTCTCACGGGAAAGGGTTTGGTCTCTTTGTCATGAGCCTATAGTAGCTCATGGCAAAGGGATGGTCTTTGCCACGTGCTTTATCCAAGCACTCGGCAAATGTTTTTTCTTCATTACAACACATTTTTTTCTCACGTATATAATGCATATATATCACAAACTCACATATCACATGTATATCACATAATTCTCACATAACACATATATATAGGCCAATAATCCACAGTAGCACATAAAATCCACATAGTGCTAGCTCCACACATGTGTCAAGTTTACAAGTTCAACACATAGTGCTCCACATACATCACAAGTTCACAAGTGCTCAAGTTCACAGGTCCACATAGTGCTCAAGTTCACACCTTCACGATCAAGGCGTGTACCTCGCTTCCCAAGGGTCCCATTCACCATGCTGCTGCTGCGGAGGTTGGCCGCCATTCGGGCTGGGGTTCGTGGTTGGTTCGACGCGTGAGATTGACCGTGCACATAGGAGTAGAGATTGGATTTGGGAGACAAAATTTAAGGTAGATTCTCTAAACTAGAAAAGAGAAAGATAGTGTTAGTTAGCAATTTCAGCAGAATGTCCCCCCGCACGGTGAGGTTTCCAGAACCTACAACAAAGCAATGGCTCGATGGCCGGCAACCACATATCCATATGCACATCTTGTGGTGCATTCAATTCAATGAATCATTTCCATTCACATTCATATTTGGAGTTAAGATAGAGAAACTCACAAGAGTGGTATAAGGATCCTATGGTGGAGCGAAGACCGGTGGTGGAGCGAAGACAATCTGTGGCAGCGACTCTTCACCACAACCTTGCCTCCAAGACGTGTGACATACGCTAGGAGAGCTTCCAAGTTCTGTCGGTCCACCTGAGCTCTCGCCTGCTCCCTCGCCTCAGCCTCCTCCCGTCACTTCCTCTTGTCCTCTATCTGGGCCTATTTCACCAAAAAGTTAGAGCATGGAGAAACAATATGTAAAGATAAATGAACCACAAATAAATTAAAAAATAACCTAGAATGTAGCAATCATAGACAGGTAAGTGGTTGGCCGCTCGTGTATGGCTGGGTCCCCCGAGCTTGTGCTCCTTGCTCGAAGCTCAGAGAGACGTTAAGTGTTGGCCACGTTAATAATGTTTTCGCCCATCCAGTACCACTCGTGCTTCTTCCCTCCTCCGGCCATCATGATGATGTTTCTGTCAATGTTGTGGCCACGGGGATCGCAGCTTTCCCCCAAGATCTACCTCGCCATGGAGGTGTACTCAGTGAGGCGGGTGTAGGCGGTTGGATTGGTGTAGGCCTCGGGCGGATCCTTAGGGTTGTAGACGATGCCTTGCCCTTGTCATAGCAAGCAAAGGCGTCTAGCGTGGTTAGTGGCGTGCCATGCATCGCCTCCTGTGTCATAAAAAAGTAGGATGGTTAGAAACTATTTAGAGTTGGGTATCAGAAAATAAGAATGGGATAAGACTTACATATCTAGCTGCGTAGGCCAGGAGTAAGGTTGCCTTGATGGTGTGGTAGACCTGGCATCATCATACGCCGCTCCCGGTGCTCGTGGTGCGTCTTCACCCAGTCGGTGGTGCACTACTTGTCCACCATCAACGCCCAGGCCTCCTTGTGAGTCATGCACCACCACAGAATCATCTATAGGACAATGTGTATGAAACATATTAGAATATCAAATTAAGGGTGTGTTAGGTAGAGCTCCACACAGCTCTAGATCCAAAAAACCAGCTCCGCTCTAGTTTTTTCAGCGAAACAGCCCCAGCTCCAGTAACTCCACCGAGGATGTGCTCCAAAAAAATGGTGGAGCAGGCCCCAAATCCATGGATTTCGTGGAGTACCTCATGGGGTGCTCCACCAAATCCAAGTTTTCTGGAGTTGGGGTAAATTACCCACCACTGCCACTAGTAAGTGGAAAATGACCGGTTCGTTTGTTTTCTTCTTCATCCCTATTCTTTTTCCCCGCCCGGGTTCAATGCCCATGCCCCCCGCTCGCCGAGGCGTCTTCGCCGACTGCGGCAAGGCCGCGCGCCCCGCCCGCCAGCGAGGTCGCCTACTTTACTCCCGGGCGGCGAGGACGTGCCCGCCCCGCCGCCGAGGTCACGCCGCTCCTACCCCAGCGCATCTCCGCCGCCTGCCACACTAAGCGCCCCGCCGATTGACGGCGAGGATGCGCCGCTGCCCGCCGAGGTCGCATTCGACCGGGCGGCGAGCCCGCTTATCGCCGCCGGCGAGGCCGCCCGCCCGCCGACAGCGAGGCCACGCCCGCCCCGCCCCTGGGCCAGCGCCCTACCCGTGCCCCGGCGCGTCCAAGATATCAGGCCGCCGCAGATCCAGCCCTCCTTTGCCCTGGCGCGTCTACAAATCAGGCTGCCACCACCGGCGGAAACGCAAGCGACTCGGCGTGGTTACTCGCGATCGCCGCCCCTAACCCTGGTTGTGTGTCAAGGAGCAGCGCAACCCGGGCTGCAAACAGGTCGCAGTTGTACGAAAGAAGAAGACAAATTTTTTTGTTTTCTATTCTCCTGACATGCGGGCCTTAGATGTCATTGGGATGGTGGGAAATCTGGGCTGTACCAAACAGTTTTCGGGATCTCAGTGCCATGGTGGAGCTGCTCCACGGTGGAGCTGCGCGGATCTGCAATTCCGGAGCTGTTTTTCAGAGCCGGAGCTCTACCTAACACACCCTAAGCATACTAAACCTTTGTATTGATGTTTTTTATTTACCGCCAAGTATTGTTCCTTAGTCAGCTTCAACTCATGGACTTCCTGTTTGGCGAGCTCCTGTTTCTTGAATTGTCTGTAGTATGTCCTTATGGCTTGGAGGCGTGCCTCGTACCACGTGTCTGTCATCTTCTTGAAACAGGCATTTTTCGCCACCTCTCTCGCCATGTCCTCGTATCCCGGTCGTACTTTGAAGAAATCCTATGCATAGAAGCGATGTATTCGGTCACTATTTCAAACATGTTAAATCAATGCAATGTATGTGTACAATGTAGTGCGACAAAGATTTAACCACATCTCTTCTACCACACCGTCTCCCTTGATGGCAAAATTTTTTCCATTCATGTCATATGAATCTGGGAATTCGATGTAGTGCTGAAACGTTGTTGCCGGCTGCCGCTCTCCCGCATCGACAATAACGCTGTGGTAGTGCGCCTTGACCAAAAGACCAAGAATGCCAATGGAAAGGCGACCACGAACCGAAGTTAGCTACAACCACAAAAGTCCTACCCAAATAATCAAGAATAATTATTAGTTTGTATTGTGATTTTTAATATAACAAATGTGAAAGTAGTGCTAAAATGTAAAGTAAAATACCTTGGAGGTACTGGTTGAATGGTTGGACATCTGTGCATAGGTATTGGTTGGTCCGGCAGCCTCGAGCGACCTCGTAGGTAGACAGACCTCCCAAGAGAGGAAGAGCCTTCTCTCCCACTGTGGGAACCCACCGCCTCCTCCCCGTCCCCTCGGCCCCCATCCCCGTCCTCATCTACATCCTCGCCCCCATCCACAGCCTTGTCCTCGTCGGCGTGCTGCTCCAGGTGTGCCGACGTCGAGAGGTCCACGTCTGCCTCCTCCTCCTCCTCCTGTGATGGTGGTGGTGGTGGTGGTAGTAGTACAAGAAAAAAATAAGCAAAACATAATTATTAAGAGTTGGCAAATATACAGAAAATAATTAATAAGAGATGCATAATATTACATGTATTAGAAATAATCCTCATCTTTGTCATGATTTCACACTATTGGATCATACATCCATGTCTACTTCTCCCAAAATATGAAGATTGGCACCATCCAAAGGAGGAGGAATAATGTCATCACTCTCACTGTGTAATAGTAATCGCTCAAGTAATTATAAGTCCTTCGCATCTCGAACCTCATCACCATCGTACTCAACAATAACACTTTCATTGTCTACTTCTATTCCGTTCGGCTTGGTTATTTCTATCACAAATCTACCTTCTAGCCCTTCTTGTTGGAAGAACTCTCCCTCATATGTGCTTGCATTAAAGTTGTAATCTTCATTGTTTGGGCAGCTAGTCTACTGTGTGGCAATACCTTGTGCACAACATCCCGACCCTTAGGACGCTCGTTGTCTTGGCAACACCATGGGAGATAATAAACTTTTGTGGCATGTTGAGCCACAATATAGAAATCGCCTCTGGCCATGTGGGAATCTTGTCGAATCTCAACTATCCTAAGATGATCGTCCGATTTGTAATTTTGGGATCAAACCAATGACACTTGAACATCGTGGTGTGCCAACTTGTGTGAAACCTTCTCAATTTTTTTACCGTAGCCTCAACATAAGATATCATGGCATATTATCAAATTTCATGATTTTTTAACTTCGGTTGTTTTTTCTAGAATTTTAATACCACTCTAGCACGCTTTAAATATTCGTGTTTTCATAATAAGATGTTTGATATTTAGTTTTATTGTTATATGTAAGGCTTTAATTAGTGTTGAATAATAGAAATATCAATTTTTAATCTATTTATTTCAAAAAATTTAATCACTTGTAGTTCAAATTTGGCTCCATTTTAAAAATTGCTATAGAAGAGAATAATTACCTAAATATACTAAATATAGTCAAAAATTCACCAAACTTGAATATGGGAGTTTCATATGATGTATATGAACTGCAGAAAAAGTTTGGAGGTGAAAAACTAAAATAAAAAGGTCTAGCATTTCCTGTGAGCCCTATGTCCAGCTCTCGGAAAAGGGGGGTCCGCCTCGAGCCTGTGGCGCCACGGGGGGCTGGGGGGTCCTTTTCCTACAACTTGGCAATACTCACCGCAAAGAAGGGACACGGCAAAGCCTTTCCCCGTGAGCTGGACGGTGACGTTTCGGGAAAGGGGGACGGAGGACGCGGACGGTGTCAGGCCGTGGCCTTTGCCGTGAGCGAGGCCTCACGACAAAGGTCGTTTGCCGTGAGTGTAGATTTTGCCGCCGGTGCTCATGGCAAAGGCTTGTCTTTCCCGTGAGCCCGATAATTTGCTCACGGCAAAGAAGGGGAATCCGGTAGTGGAAAGGAAATATGAAACTGAGTACATCAGCTCACAACTTTATTTTTTCGATGAACATCACCTTAAATCTAAATCTTTAGCGACTCGACGACTCTCTCCCTTTTAGTGCAGTGTTCAACGTGAGCAGCCACCAAATCCCTGTACTTGATCTTCTTATACAGTGCCGGCCGCTTCTCATCCACCAGTTCAGCAATCGGCTCGATCTCTTTCTCACTATCCGTACCGTAGAACATGGCCAGAGACATCCTCTGCTTGGCAGAGTTGGTCACCACCCTGTGCAGCGGGCTCTCGAAGATCCCGTTCGACATTATCTGCATGCACCGTACACAAGTGGAAAAAAAATTAGGGACGGCAGTGCCGTACGGACGCCGCGCGTACGAACTCCGTTAGATATCTGACGCGTGTCCTGGTGAAAATCGTACGCTTTCGCGTGGTCAGCTCGCCTAATCCCGCAGCCCTCGGCAGTTCCTCGGCTCCGCTGGATCCCCGCTCGGCTCCCAGGCTGCCCGGCTCATACGTGACTTTCTCAACGCGGCCTTCTCAACGCTAGGACGTTAGCTCGGCTCCATACGTAGCAACTGCAGTCCGCGACACGAAGCAGCGCCGCCATCGCCCCGCCCGCGCTCCTGCACTCGGTCCCGCGTATCCCAGTCTCCGTTCTTCTCTGTGCAGATTGAGCGATCTAATAAAAGTTCCTTCTACGTGAGTGTTCCTTCTCAATCGAATCGATTCGATGCTACAACATTTGGTTTTGATTCCATGTCCTGCGACGCAGAGCACGCTACAGGGCGTCCCTCTTCAGTGATTCACGCCCCCGTGATGATTGATTATTTAGGCGCACCAAAAAATAAATAGTTAATGCTACTGAATTGATAGTCCTCCGTGTTTGGTTAGGTTTTACTGCTACTATTCACACGCCAGTGATTGCAGAGGTGTTGCTTGACGGTACAGCCAACGAGCCAAGTACATCCGACGAGCCAGAGGCAACGCAGCGAGCCGATGCCTGCCTGCCTGCCTGCGATGGGGAGCCGATTGCATGACGGAGCCTACGGACGGGCCTCGCATCCAATGCCGAGACGACACGTCAGGGCCGTACGTGCGGCGTCCGTACGGCACTGCCGTCCCCAATTTTTTTCCACACAAGTGTCCGATGATCAAGAACTCATCAGAATCTATCCGCTGCAAAGTGAAATCGCAGAGGTTTGGTTCAGAGATGGCTGCTGGGTACCTGCAAGGAGACGCCTACGTTGACCAGCAGGGCCCCGCCACTCACTGGCGGGACGCAGTACCAGGTGCCGTCTTTCTGGAACTGCAGCCCGCCGACGTGCTCGTCGGCGAGGAGCAGCGTCAGCACGCCAATGTCGCAGTGTGGCGAAGCACCGAGCACGAGCTCGGGCCTCGGGCAGGCAGGGTAGTAGTTGAACCTGGCGTACGTGGTGGAGCCTGTGTCGCCGCACTGGCGGATGATGCCGCCGTCGTCGTCAAGCTCCAAAAGCCTGGCAATCGCCAGGAGTATCTCGTTCTTTACTCGCTTGCAACTCATTGTGTATTCGTGCAGAAGATCCCTGCATTTCATCAGTTGTCAGCCAAGGCCTTGATTCAGGGCATCAGTTGTTTCTTCCGTGCCGGTGCCATTGCACAAATGGTTGATTCAATTTTACCTGAAAGATTCCGGGTGTCCAGGCCAGCGATCGAGATTCCTCTCGTTCTCGGGCTCAACCCTGAGATGCAGGCGGTCGCACCAGTCCAGGATCTGACCCGGGGTTCTCACGGGGTCATTTCCGTATCCTTCTAGCTGCCACTGTTTCCCTTCGATCAGGTTGCTGTAGACCTGCTTCTCTTCCAGCGGCATGCGGAAGAACTCGCGTGATGCGGCCTTCAGAGCGTCAATCACAGAGGTCGCGATCCCATGGTTGGTAACCTGCAGAAATGAAACAAAAGTTGACTTTTTGTTTTACATGATGATGAAGTAGAGCCCAAGAACGAAACAAGAATACTGACCAAGAAGAAGCCCCAGGTCAGCAGCGCCGAGCGCAGCTTGGTAGCTTCGTCTTGGGCCACGGAGTCGTCGGACGCCAGCAGACGCTGGAGATCAATGGTGGGGAGGGGTTCTGGAAGCTCCACGCCGGCGAGCTGGTCCTGGACCTGCTCGGGGATCAGGAACCGACTCGGCGGCTCCTGCACGGTGGCCGCCAGCTCCTGCACTATGCTACGCACCCTCCATGATTCGACCGCCATTGGGATCCTTCCTTGGGGAGCGCTTGGCCTGCTGTGTCGTCCCTCTGTCTGTGTGCCTGCCTTGCCTTGTGCTGTCTTCGATTTATAGGGCAAGACCAACGCGGGCAGTGGAGTATTAAAGCTGTCGTCCACGGCGAGTGAGCTGCCTGACTCTTTGACTGAGTTATCATCGAGGCTAAACTAGTCGTAAAGGTGGCCGCCATGTTGACAATACGTACCCACCTAAACATGCATGTGTACAAATCGAACCTAGACAGCTCCTGTGATGAGAGCCTACTCGTCCACGGCGAGCGAGCTGTCTGATTCTTGACTGATACATCATTAGAGAGCACTAAAAAATAGAGCCTAATCCCCGACGATAAAGAGAAAGGTTGTTCGTTGTTGAGTCTCCGAGGATAATGAGAAAGGTTGTTCGTTGTTGATGTTTCGACTGTGACACTGCAAAAAATACATGATGGCAGTGGCACAAGACATATCACACAGGAAAACGAAGCGAAGCAGCAGTTTCGCCTCCTTGTAAGTCCTCTGTAAACTTTTTTTTTCATCATATTATAACCATGAACATATAAAGTCGTAGGCAGTAGCACATGGTTTTGAATTATCGTGCACTATGCTCCCAGCATGCCACGACGAACGCTAGTTTCCACTCTCATTTAGAAGGCGGTTCAAGGGCACGTGGTTGACAATCTGAGAAAGGAACTTAAGTAGTGTAATATTGCAACGATAGGTTGCTGTAGTCACTACTGCAGATTTGTCCAGATTTGTACATTACTGCCAGGCTCAAACCCCCATCACTGACGGAAAATGAACCGCCGGGATCAGGAACCGACTTGGCGGCTCCTGCACGGTGGGCGCCAGCTCCTGCACTATGCTACGCACCCTCCATGATTCTTCCTCCATTGGGATCCTTCCTTGGGGAGCGCTTGGCCTGCTCTGTCGTCCCACTGTCTGTGTGCCTGCCTGCCTTGCCATGTGTGTTGGGGTAATTCACCCAGCACTGACAGGAAGATGTTCAGAGGAGGAGGTGAACCGAGGTGGCACGGGCGGGAAACTTCAAATTTGAAGTGGAGCGTCGGGGAGCGTCGTGAGGACGTGGTGTGCACGCCCACGGAACGCCGGTTTCTGAAACGTGTGTTTGTCAGTGTATTGTATCCATGTTTTAAGCAGTTTGCTTGTGTTAAGTGTGTGTGTTAGTGACTCATATAAATAGCTGGATGTAAGTGGAGTGAGTTAGCGCTTTGGCACACTTGTAATCGTGTTTGTAATTCGAACCATCCACAAAGTGAAAAAGGGCACCGTCTCCCTGGCCGTCATCGGGCGTTGCCGTTCCTCCCGTTCGTGTTCTTGCGCATTTCTTGAACTAGGATTTAGCCACTTGATTGATCGGTGTGTGATTGTGTTCTTGAGATCCAACACGTGGTATCGAGCCATTCAATCATACACTTGATCTCTCGCTCGTGCCATGGGGGATCGAGGCGAGCGCCGGGCGAAGCGCAAATGACCGGATTCCATATCCATCGCCGACGCCACCAACTACACCCGCTTGGCGGCGGATCCGCCCCAGCGATCATGGAGGATCGTGGGGTTTGGGAGATCATCGAGCCACCGGGTGGTCGCCGCCGCAGGGAGCGGGGACGGATGCGGCGGCGGCGCGGCGACAAGAAGGCGAAGGCGCACTTAGCCGCAGTTGTCTCCCGATGACCGTTAATGCAAGTGGCCGGGAAGAAGACGGGAAGGAAGTGTGGGATTCATCAAGATGAGGTTCGTTGGTGCGGATCGTGTCGAGATGCTCGGTTGCAAACCCTCATGTCGGAGTTTGAGGGAATGTGGATGAAGGATGGCGAGACGCCGGATCGTATGTCGGGAAGCCGACGGGGATGTCGGTCCGATATAGCAATCTCGGTGGCACGTTGGAGGACAAGGCGATGGCGAAGAAGCCGTTTGGAACCGCCCCGGCAGAGGTACATCCAATTGATCGCGGGGGTTGAGCAAGACGCCGATCCGACGAAGATGACCTTCGAGGATGCGCTTGGTCGATTGAAGACGCTCGATGAGCTTAACGCCGCAGGGATCCGTGAGACGCAGCTCGACGGTGGTCGGGCTTGCTCCTCACTCAAGCCGAAAGTGGGAGGCGCGCCAAGAAGTCGACGGAGAAGCAACTGGGAGCGGCAAGCAGATCGAGGGTGGAAGTCGTGGTCGTGGGAGAGGCCGTGGTGGCGGTCGTGGCGGCCGTGGTGGTGGCCGAGGAGAGGCGGGAAGGAGAGCACCGGGTCGCCGTGACAAGAGTCACATCAAGTGCTTCAAATGCCATAACAATGGGCATTACGCCAATCGGTGTCCGGGGAGAAGAAGGAGGAGGCACACCATGTCGTGGCCGAGATGGAGCCGTCGGGCCCCGTATGTTGAAGAAACTTCGAGAGTTGTTTCGAGGAGAAGAAGGTGATGCCGGCTTTACTTCACCGGGCGAGGAGAAACCCACCAATGATGTCTCGTACCTTGACAATGGGGCCAGCAATCATATGTCAGGTGATCAGGAAAAGTTCAGAGAACTTGATCATTCTGTTAGAGGCAAGGTACGGTTTGGAGATGGCTCTACTGTTGAAATTGTGGGTAAGGGTACTATTCTGTTTCAGGGTAGAACTGGGGATCAATGGTTGCTTAGAGATGTTTACTTTATTCCTAAACTGAAAAGTAACCTGATTAGTCTTGGCCAACTTACTGAGATTGGGCATAGAATTTTGATGGATGAGGATGAGTTAGAAGTTGTGCGTAAGAATCCTTTTAGTGTGATCATGAAAGTTCGAGAGAACCCCTAACAGAATGTACAGGATAGACTTGAAACCTATAGAACCCATTTGCTTGTTGAATGAGTTGTCAGATGACACTTGGTTGTGGCATGGTCGGCTAGGTCATGTAAATTTTCAGTCAATGAAGCAATTGGTAGAAAAGGAGATGGTTGGTGGTGTACCTTTGATACAACACCCGATCAAGTCTGTCCGGGCCCTGTTTAGCAGCTAAGCAAACAAGAAAGCCATTCCACATTCAGCTACGTGGAGAGCGAGATGAGCCACTAAAGCTAGTACATGTAGATTTATGTGGGCCTATCACACCATCTACTGCAGCAGGGGAACAAATATTTTATGTTGTTGGTTGATGACCGCACTAGGTGGACCAGTGTGCACATGTTGAAATCTAAAGACCAAGCAGTAGATGCATTTGTCAAGTTTAAGGCAGAAGCTGAGAATAGCTTGGGTTATAAGATCAAAACACTTAGATCAGATTGAGGTGGAGAATTCCTTTCTTGTGCCTTTCAAAATGTGTGTGTTGAAGCAGGAATTAGACGTCAGTTCACTGCTCCTTATACTCCACAACAGAATCGGGTTGTGGAGAGAAAGAACAGATCAGTGATGGAGATGGCTAGAGCTATGCTGAAAAGCATGAAGATTCCAGGGGAGATTTTTGGGCAGCGTTGCTAGACATGCATCTTTGTCTACTTGTTAAACAGACCGCCAACTAACTCCATGGGATACAGTAACACCATATGAAGGGTGGAATGGGAGAAGACCACATCCGGGGCATTTGAAGGTGTTTGGGTGCAAAGGACATGTGAAAGAAGTGGGAAAACATTTGAAAAAATTGGATGATAGGAGTACACCTATGGTTTACTTTGGGATTGATGAGGGCAGCAAAGCTCACAGAATGTATAATCCTGTTAGCAATAGGATTGCTGTAAGCAGGGATGTAGTCTTTGAAGAATCGAGATGTGGAGCTGGGTGGGTGCTGCAAATGAAACCGTCAATTTTTCAGAGAATAGAGAAGAGAAGGATGGTTAGTTTTTCTCTCGGGTTTACAGGATGCCAAGTGGTGTTAGTGATGCTCAGGATAGTCAGGAGACAGGGGGAGCAGCAGGTGATGACATGCAGGGAAATGCACGGAGGCAAAGTGTAAGACAAGTGTTGGAGACAGTCAGGGAAACACTGACGAAAATCCGACAACAGGCTCACAGCCAGTCACACCAGTGTCTACACCACAGAGTTCAGGTGCCAGTCTTGATATGATGAATCTGGATGATACCTTAGATCATGATAGTGGACCAGTGAGGTTCAGGAATCTGAGTGAGGTGTATGAAGAGTCAGAAGAAGTCGAGCTGATGGATGAAAATGTGCAGGCTCTATTGTCGAAATGGAGGAGCCAAGCAAATTCAGTGAGGCAGCACAGAATCAAGAGTGGGTTGATGCAATGGACAAAGAGATTCAGTCCATTGAGAAAAATAAGACTTTGGAGTTGGTTAAACTGCCAGCTGGGAAAATGCCCATAGGTTTGAAGTGGGTGTTTAAACTGAAGAAGAATTCAGATGGTGAGGTGATTAAACACAAGGCCAGATTGGTAGCTAAGGGCTATGTAACACCCCAAATTTTGCAATTTTCGAAAATAGGATAAAATGATTTATTTATGCATTTTGTGGTCATGCAAATATAGGAAAATAATAAATTTTGTGAAATTAAAATTTAATATAAGATTTAGAAACATGTGTGTTGCACTCATGCTGATGCATTAATATTTTTGAGATGAGTGGTTTGACCAAATTTGAAAAGGATTTCAAAATTCATTTAAAATTGTCTTTGCAAAATGGTCAAAACAAAAGAAAAAAAAGAAAAACATTTTCCCTTCTCCTTTTTGGCCCAGCCGGCCATTCTTTTTTCTGGGCCGCAACCTTCTCCTTGAGAGCAGCCCAACAGCACCCTTTCTCCTTCCTCACGTAACCGCCGCATGCACGCCGGCGTTACTCGGCTTGATTACCGAGTGATGGTGGTCTTCATGCCACCTTGAAGCCAGCAGTTGAGGCGTTGCGTCTTCTCCACTGCCCCATACTTCTCCTATAAAATCTGTTCCCTGAGCTCCCTGCTGCTCCTTTTCCTATTCCCGCACCAACACACCACCGCCACCTCGGTTCACCGCTTGAGGTCTCAATCGTCGCTGCGGACTTGCCGAGTGCATCGCGGTACCTCGCCGCGACCATAGCCACCGCACGTTGCCGGCTGGCTGCCTGGGAGCCTTCCCCGACGCCTTACGCATCCTGTGGTGACCGTGGTATACCCTTCTTGCTCTCGGTTCCCTTGTTTGTTCGTTGTTCACTTAGCTGTTGCCGATCGAACTCCTGCATGGGGTCGTCGCCAGTCTCCTCCTGCCTTACGTTGCGTCATCTACAAGCCATCTCTTCCCATAAGAACCCTGTAGGCGAATGCATGGATCACCATAGCTCCAGCCTCACGTACTCATGTCACAAAGCCAAAACTCCAAAAGCTGAGACCTGTTCATTAGCTCTAGTAGAGCTCTAGTTATCGCCGGCCATGGCACCGCCGTTGGGAGCAGTCGCCTCGATGAACTCCCTGTCTTTCTTTTGTCCCAATCGAGTTCGCAGAGTCTTGATCTTCGTACTCGTGCAATCAGTTTGGGTCATGGTGGCCGGAATCGCCGCCTGGTGTCCGCCCACGAGCTCGGCCGTGACCGTGAAGTCACGTAGGATGGATTTCATCTCGTGTATTTTAGCCTGATGACACGAGCATGACATCGTGGTGACATGGTTATGATTTATGACCGTTTTCCTTCAAAAAATAATTCCAGAAATACTAATCAAAATTACATCCTTTTGTCCTTGACATCGTACGTATCTTTTACTCCATGAACAAAACCAATTCTATTTATTTACTAATTTTCCACTAACTTTGTTATACTTATAAAATCTCCATTTTAACTCCGATTCGATCCATTCAAATTGCGTTAGGATCGCTAAAGCGTAATCTAGGTGTTTATAAACTGTTATCCATGCTTTCATACTGTGAAATTTGATATCTTGATTTAATCTTTTAAATTGCTTTAGAAAAATGCATATCTTTCACGTTTTAGCTCCGATTTTCGTGATCTTCGCATCGGCGTGATCGTAGTGAGACGTAGATTTGTTTTATAAACCTTTTATCTTGTTTTCTTACTGTTGATGTAATGTTCTAATATAGTTTTATTGTTTTCTTCGTGTATGATTGCTCGGATGGTTGTGTGGTGCGTTAGACGATGTCCGGTCGGTGAGTTTTATGTTGGTGGCCTAGAAGAAGAAGTTGGTGGTCAATTAGATGGTGAGTTGACGTGGTGATCTGGAACACGTTGGACGATCAAGAAGGATTTTCTCTTGGAGCTTTTACCTTGAAGAAGGATCAATATTAAGGCAAGTATAGTTTTGGGATATGTTAGCTTTAAACCATGATCATATGACTTGATTAATGTTTATGCACTGAATGATAAATGTGAATTGTTTAGCAACATGTGGACTTGTCGTACTAGAGTCTCCGGAAAACAAAGTACAACCGTGAGGGCTAATGGGCTCTGGTTTTAGTTCAGTATGAGGACCTTGTTTAACTTGTTAGTGGTTACCGAAAGGCGTTAGGGTAAAACAGACTGTGGATCCCCGTGGAGGGTTGTATCACACGGAACTCGCCTTGAACCGTGGATCGCTGCTTGGTGTGTCACACGGATCGACGGAAGATACCTAGCGACCCTAGCATGTTAAATGAACCTTTGAAAGACTTCATAGTGAACCCCGCCGACCGCCCTAGGGAGAGGATTAAGGGGCCGATCACCCGAGGCGAAAAGGGCAATTCACGGCTCACGGTGAAAGTGTACACCTCGCAGAGTGAAACTGGTATATCAGCCGTTCTCATGGTCATGAGCGGCCTTGGAACCTTTGCATTAAAGATGATGACCTATGTTTGTTTAACAGTCCATAATTTATCGTTTATGCTCTACATTATTATGTTATAATGATCATGGGTTATGGGTTAGATGTTGTCTTACTATTCTTGCTGAGTTCGACATGGACTCATCCTTGCAACTTCCCACTCAAACCAGGATTACTTGAGTGCTAGAGTTTTGAAGGAGTCAGGCTTGTGATCAACCAGTCAGTTTGTCCATGTGGAGTGGAGGCTTCATCCCAGGATCGGAGTGTCTTTCCGTTGTTCGCGCTTTGAGGTTATCTTTTTATATTAAGTTCGTTATTTATTAAGCATTATGTTTTGATATTACCTTTAATTGTGACTATTTGTGAGATTTGACTTCCTGGGCTCACATATGGTGTGTATCTGGTTTTGTCCTTAAAACCGGGTATTACATGCTATGTGCAGAAGTAAGGGGTTGACTTTGATGAAGTTTTTGCTCCTGTTGCAAGGCTAGATACAGTGAGACTACTGTTGGGTTATGCTGCTAATCATGATTGGAAAATACATCATCTTGATGTCAAGTCAACATTTTTGCATGGAAATCTAGAAGAAGAGGTATATGTTTTCGGCCCAGAGGGCTATGAGGTGAAGGGCAAAAGAAAATTTTGTGTTCAAGCTTAGTAATGCTTTGTATGGCCTTAAACAAGCTCCCAGAGCTTGGAACATGAGACTTGACAGATATCTGAAGAGTTTAGGATTCAGCAGATGCCCGAGTGAGCAGGCTGTTTACACAAGGGGTGATGGTGCAGATGCAGTCATCCTGGGACTGTATGTGGATGACCTTGTTGTGACGGTGGTAAACCGTAAAAGCGAGCACACTTCAAGGAACAAATGAAGAAGGAATTCGAGATGACAGATCCGGGGTTCTTTGTCATACTACCTTGGAATAGAGGTGGAGCAAAGGGAAGATTATATCACTGTTAAACAGTCAGGATATGCAAGGAAGGTGCTTGAGCAGTTTGGCATGGCTGAATGTAATTCTGTGAAAGTGCCTATGGAACCTAGATGCAAATTGCACTCTGACAAGAAGGGGAAAAGAGTTGACTCAACAGAGTACGTAAAGGTGATTGGTTGCCTGAGGTACCTATTACACTCTAGGCCTGATTTGTCTTTTGCAGTTGGTGTTGCAAGCAGGTTCATGGAGAAGCCTACTGTGATGCATGTAAATGTAGTAAAGCAGATTATGAGATACTTGAAGGGCACTACCGAGTATGGCTTAGTGTATGTTCAAGGTGGAAGTAACTGTGAGTTAGTGGGCTACTCTGACAGTGATCTGGGAGGAGATGTTGATGAGAGGAGGAGTACATGTGGCATGGCATTCTATCTGAATGAAAACCTGATTTCCTGGTGCTCTCACAAACAGAAGACTGTTGCCATTTCATCATGTGAGTAAGAGTTCATGGCAGCTACTGCTGCAGCTCAGCAAGCAATGTGGTTGAGGACTCTACTTAGTGAGATCTCTAAGGAAGAAGCAAAGCCAGTGACACTCTATATTGATAACAACTCTGCAATAGCTCTAATGAAGAACCCTGTCTTTCACGGTAGAAGTAAACATATTGATATAAAATACCATTTCATCAGGGAGTGTGTAGAGAGGAAGCAAGTTGTGGCAAAGAGAGTGTGCACAGATGAACAGAAGGCTGATTCATTGACAAAGCCGATGCCAGCAGGGAAACTAATGGTGATGAGGCATTTGCTGGGAGTCAGAGATCTCAGTGCATGACTGAATTAAGGGGGAGAATGTTGGGGTAATTCACCCAGCACTGACAGGAAGACGTTCAGAGGAGGAGGTGAACCGAGGTGGCACAGGCGGGAAACTTCAAATTTGAAGTGGAGCGTCGGGGAGCGTCGGGAGGACATGGTGTGCGCGCCCACGGAACGCCGGTTTATGAAACGTGTGTTTGTCAGTGTATTGTATCCATGTTTTAAGCAGTTTGCTTGTGTTAAGTGTGTGTGTTAGTGACTCATATAAATAGCTGGATGTAAGTGGAGTGAGTTAGCGCTTTGGCACACTTGTAATCGTGTTTGTAATTCGAACCATCCACAGTGAAAAAGGGCACCGTCCCCCCGTCGTCATCGGGCAGTTGCCGTTCCTCCCGTTCGTGTTCTTGCGCATTTCTTGAACTAGGATTTAGCCACTTGATTGATCGGTGTGTGATTGTGTTCTTGAGATCCAACAATGTGCTTTCCTCGATTTATAGGGCAAGGCCAACGCCGGCAGTGGAGTAATTTAAAATGTGGTAAATGGTGATCGTATTGGATCCATTACCATCCTTACTAATAATAATATAATATACACTTCCTAAGCATGCAGGCATGTTGATAAATCGAGCCTCTAGAAAGATGTCGTCCATGGCGGGCGAGCTGTCTGACTCTTGACTGATTCAACATTAGAGATAGAGGAGAGAGCACTAAAATAGTGTAAATAATCCATTATCCATAGCCATTAACATATACTAGTATAATGTCTGTGCTAACGCAACGGCTTTATTTAGAGATGCACATGAAAATAACCAAATGGTGATTTTTGTATAGTTCAACTTTTACACTATTGTATGACCATATATATGCTCCAAAAAAACACTTATGCATAACAAGCACAATAAACTATAGTGCCTGTCCTAACATTACACGAACGGTAGTTACAATTGATTTGGTGAAAAAAAGTTATAAAAGTAAATTTACATTCCTTCAAATGAATGTCTCCCTTGAGCGCAGACTTGGATTTTGCAAACATGACCTCATGAATGTCACTGCTCCTTCAAATTCGCTACCTCCGAACGCAACCTGCAGCACCATTTTGCAAGATGTAATTTTCCCCTCAACTAGATGGTCGATGGCAACCACGACAGCATCTTGTGCATAGCCCCACCTGGTTTAGGCAACGTGGTTCAAAATTACTGAAAAGATGTCCTTGTTCAACACTTAGATCCTGCCAATGCACCAATGTCACTTTAATCGTATACATGTATCTTCTTGTGATGTGTCTAAAGAATAATATACAAATCATAGCATCAGTCCAAGTGCTAATTCAATTTTATAGCTGGTTAGTTCAGCAAAACAAATCTCGTGTAAAATTATATTCTTCCAAAGAATAGAAGCTCTTGGATATGTTGCAATATCACAGTTTTTTTAGTAGGCATAAATTAGCTAATATAAAAAATCTTGTAATGATCAGGGTACAGATTTGTTACCAGACAAGCAGATTTATAGTGTGAATATGAGATATAAGATTGTAGGAACACTGAAACAACATCTGCTAGTCAGCACAGCATGAAGGAAGCAAGATAGCTTGATGATAGATAAAATGATGAACATACCTCCGAACCGCAGATTCAGTGCTCATTCTTGCTCCTTGTTGAGGCCATTTTATTAGAACAAAATGTTCCTGTGGTCATTGTATTGGTTAATATTGCCATATAACACAAAGAACTGAATTAATGGTGACTGAGAAATCATTGAATAAGACCTGAGAGAACAGAGAAGCACTGATTCACTCAGAAAAATTCTGCTATAATAAAGATTGGATATAAATTCGTCCATGAATCAAAAAATTGAGAAATTTTAATTTGAGTCACTAATGGTAGTGTGGTTTCATGTCCAGATACCAGCAAGTGCATTTTTTTATCAAGTGATTTCAATTGGTAATGGCAAAGCTCAAGATTGCATGTATGGCATTTGCTGCGCAATCAAAGCCGTGAAGTTTGCTGAAAAAATCATGAATCCACATTCTCAAAATCGCTATCAGTTTACAGCAAAACACGAAGACTCTTTACCATGACTACATTGTTCATCTTCGTTCCATTCACAGAGAGAGGTTAATCCTGGGAGGCTTGGACACCCTTGACTCCATTCACAGTAAGGCACCAATGATCGTCATTTTAGCCCAAACTCTAACATCTCCCACTATTGTACAGAACCAACATCTCCCATATGGCCATTGTCAATGCCAATACAGCTTATTTTAATATTCCATAACCTCACCTTTGTACAAATGGCCACACTCAAAAAAAAGCTTATATCAATTGTATAGTTAGCACACTGAATCATACATGATCAGTCAACTTTGCTCAGATTATCGAAGAAGCATCAATGCAGCCTTAACAGCCTTGCTGAACTGAAGCTTGTCATTTTTACTGTGGTCATGCAAAGAACAGATGTAATCTTCTTGAGAAGACCTACATGAAGTTATTCATTAGCATAAATTTTGACAAGCCCTTCTACACTTATAATAAGCAAAAGAAAGGTGGATGGATTAAATACTGATCCAAGACTTTTTCCTCTTGACGATGCAGTATGGAACAACATCATGAGCTATGTAAACCAGTTGGGCCTTGCTCTGCAAAAAGAATAAATATGTAAACAAAGCACAGAGTTTTATATGGCCAGACGCACCACTCTGTTATCAGTCTTATCACTTGATCATTAAAAAGAAGAAAACAGGCAAGTTGGTGAACACACCTGTGCTATCAGCACTTCAAATATCTTCAATGGTAAAAATAGTAACAAACCTGTCTACTTATACGGCAAATAGAAAAATTGATAATTCAAGGTGAAGAACAGCTCTTGCCAATGCTACAGAAGATAATTAAACCTGTCCTGACATGGGGCTCCAAATAATTACTTCCGACAAAGGTTTTGAAGAGCTTAGAAGACAAAATTAAGAATGACATGTGATCCATTAAGCTGCAGCCCAGAAACCATTTATACAGAACACGGTAATGCATGCTGAACAAAATCAGATATATTTAAACTATATGCTATAACATTTAAAATAATTACGTGTACATATAGAACACACCTGCGTAACCATTGCTTATTTATGACAACCATTGCATACAAGATGCTTGTTTATGACAACCGTTGCTTTCTCAGAATTCTTTGGCAGCTTGACTCCCTCTCCAATAATTTATTTGGCAGAAGAGCTCTTTCAGCAGTTTCCATGCACAGATAGAATACACCTGCGTAACCATTTGTGGAGGAAAAATACATGATAACATCCAAAGAAGATTTTGGTGGCTTTACTTAAGTATATCCAATAATTGAGAGTGGGACCACACACTCCTGCATCTCCCTGGACACAATGCTAGCCACGTTGTGGTCGAGCAGGTACTGGTAGCTGTACACCACAACATTGGAGCAGCCATCGCCGCCGCGCCACCAAGGTTCAACCGTTCAAGGCCATGTTTGGGGAAATAAGAATAAGAAATTACATATAATGCAACATTACGTTTTGCGAATATAAGAAAATGGAGAAACAATTTGCTAATTAATTGATTATACGCAACATAATGCAAAAGCTGCATATTCGACATTATGAACTGTCAAATGGTTGCAAATATAAAGATGTTGCTTGGTACAAATTGTCCTATATAGCAAACTAACCTAATAAAAGTTTATAAACAGTTTAATTAATACAGAACAGGTGCCATAACCTGGGAGGCGAGAAAGAGACCGCGGAGAGGCTGTAGTTGGGAGCTATAGGAGACCCCGTGGCGGAGGAGGTGGTGGATGGCCATGTCGTCACTACCAAAGGCTCGGAAGAAGTCCATCAATGGTGGCTCAGATCCCACGCTGAGCGACCACCGCAGCACCGTTGCCCACCGAAGGGTATGCAATTGGGACGCGACACGGCGTGGCGGGGCTGGGAGAGGTGGCCTCATTGGAGCCTCCACCATTGCAGCCAAATCGGCTGCGCAGCAGACCGGCAGAGTTCAGAGCCGCGCAACGGAACCGCACATCAGTCCTCGGCCGGAGCGCCGCAGCAACAGCTCATGGCGGCGTGCGGGTCAGGGGAGCTGTGTCAATCGGTGTCTTGCGACACGATGGGGCACGGAGGAGAGGAGTCGAGTCGCGTGCGGGAGAGAAGTCGAACCTGGACCGCCCGGGAGAGTCGTCCGTAGTCGTTCATGAGGGAGAGTTGACTGCGCCGCCTCCGTTGCTGTCCCCCCGCGTAGCCTCTTGTCCCCTGCCGGTGTTCGCGCTGCCGCCGGGGCGCCGTTCTTGACGCAACTCGGCATAGGCCTCTAGCTTCGCGCCGGCAGCGGGTGGAGGAGCGGCAATGGAGGCGGATTGGCGGCGCCGGGGAGTGTGCGGGACGGGGAAACGAGGGGTTGCGTGCCTGCGGGAGGGGGAGAATAGTCACGCACGGCTGAACAGGGGATGTCGATGGTGGTAGATGAGGTTTGATCCCAACAATTTTGGCCCTTGGATGTGGATGAGAGTGAGAAAGAAGAGGTTAGACTAGATCTGGGTCATTCATTCCAAAAGTTGTTTAGCTTTGGGATGTATTTTGTTGGGTGCACTTAGAGAAGATTAGGAGAGATAATGGATATGGTGGACAATTTTTCTGTGTGGCTTTAGACATGTTTGTTTTGGTACATTATATGCAGTAGAGATAGAGATAAAAGTCGTAGGTAGTAGGACATGTTTTTGAACTCTCCTGGTCTTCCATAGCCATTAACATATATAAAAGTGGTAGAACGGTCACGTTGTTGATACTCTGAGAAACGTCGTTTCCATGTGTGACCTTACATCCATATGGAACAAGGAGATATGACACGTGGCTGCCTATCGAGTTGTTTGCTGACATCAACGCTCGAGGACGGCCCAGCCATGGTCAATGCCATTGGCCAAGGGGCGCCCCAGGTTCCACCATGAGCGCCACCCTCGCCCCCGACGACACCACCGACGATGATAACGACCTTGGCATCCTCCAGCTGGAAGAGGGCAGCGACGTTAATCAGGGCAGCCTTCCAGTTGTCATCGACATCGCCATGGATGACAACTCGATACCGGCCACCGCTTCCCCGACACCACCACCCGCGGCTGCACAGCCTGAGGCAGCGCTCATAGCGCCACAAGCGCCCCGCCTTCCCCTCGTACTCCGTCGATGACCCAACACCCCTGGAGGTACCAACGTACGACGGTAGCGACCATCCTGACCTCTGGATCAGCAAGATGGAGGTGCTCTTTCAGCTCCAAAGAGAGCTCGACCCTGAGTTCCACGCACGGTACAACGCTTTCCATGTAACAGGTATCACAAAGCTCTGGTTCAACAATTTGCAAAGGAGGAGAATGTTGGTTGAGTGGGACATCTTCACACGCTACCTGAGGCGCAACATCGGGCCACCCATCTTGAACAACACTATGGACGACCTAGCTCCGCCCAAGCAGGAGGGCGATCTGGACGATATCAATGCTTTCGAGGCCTATACCACATGCATGGACCTCCCGAGCCCACTACACCGCGTCCACATCTTCATCTGTGGGCTCCGCACGCCCCTGCGCAAGGCACTGACGTGGGAGGAGCCACATATGATGCATGACGCGATCGACCTGACGCATCAGTACGACACACTAGCCCTAAAAGCGCAGCTTGCAGCAATGTCCAGCGATATCAACATTGACAATGGCAAATAGCAATGTCGTGAACATCGACACCAACATCGGCGGGGACGTTGGAGCCCGGCGCTCGGGCAGCCGCGCCTAGCCTAGTGTCACTACTACAAAAAGCAGGATATAGTAACACCAGCTTGTGTTACTATAGATTGGAAAAAATGTTACTACCATTCTTAGTAATACATTTCTTTTTGTGTTCCAATAGCCTATGTTACTATAGACTGGTTTACCGTAACACATTTTACCTGTCTATAGGAACATTTTTCTAGTGTTACAAGGATTTTCATTGTAACACTTTTTTTTTGTTGTAGTAACACCTAGTTTGTAACACTTTTTTTATATTCTAGTAACACTAGAACATTCGGAGAGAGCATCATATGGTACAAAAGAACACATGGTTTGTAACACTTTTCTATATCTAGTGTAACATATTTTTTTTTTTTTTGTTTTAAAAATTCAAAATAAAATAGCAAAATATTTTTATGTAATGGAGGGAGGGCCCACCCGATCAGCCACACACTATCCCTCACCATTATTAATTTTCTAGAGTTTTTAGAAATATTGCAACCATAGGGATTCGAACCCATGACCTCCACGCTTGCATGTTAGCTTCCCTAACACCGCACTATACAATCACTTGTGTCTATTGCCCATTTTGGTTCCCCACATATCTTACTTAATCCGAGTGAAAATTGACTATTTGGGGCCCAAGATAAATTCAAATCAAAAAGTTGTGAACTACAAAGTTTCATAACATTTCGAGATATACAATTTTGGTTTAGAAAGTTTTTCCATCCGAGGTCATTCGAAAAATTCAAATTTTGAAGTTAGACATTCAAACAACCACATTTTGAGGCATCAAATAAAGTCAAATGAAAAAGTTATGAACAACAAAGATTCATAACTTTTTGAGATCTATATTTTTATTAAGGTCATTTTCCTATCCGAGATCATTTAAAAAAAAATTTTAGTACCACCCATTTTATTATTATTGGCGTCTATTTGTAAGGGCGACTAAATCACCAGACCCCTTAGAATAGAATGGGGCCAACTCTTACAAATCGTTTTTCTACATAGTGACCGTAATGGTTCCCTTGTGTTAGGGAGGAGCATACCAACCGAAGGCGAGGACTTGGCGGTTGGCGGTGACGACGGCGATGATCCCGGGCGGTGATCTGCGGGGGGGACATCGGCGCAATGTCCTTGTGGCTCACGAATTGGAAGGGCTACATGTATATGTTTCATTGTAACACTTGGACGGTAACATTATTTTGTGTTACTATAGGGCATTTATTTGTAACATATTTTATATGTTCCATTTATGTGTTACAACGTAGTACTCAATTGTAACATCTTACTTGTAACACTAATTTTGTGTTACTAAAATTATTGTTAGTAACACATTTTTATGAATAAAGTGTTTTTGTGTTACAACCAAATTCTGTAACACTCTTTTTTTATGTTATTGTGAGATTTCGTTGTAACACATTGATGAATATGTTACAAGAAAGTGTTACAATATCCTTGTTGTGTAGTAGTGTGTTGACGGTCGTTAACTACATGTAAAACACCGTTAACACTTGCATAAAACATTCGTTCTTGACCACTAAACTTAGTGTTAGAGCTTAAAGATAACATATTCCACGAGTTTTGGTGTTTTGAGATGAGTTGCAGGAATTATACATAATCAGGAGAAAAGAGGAGGAAAAGGCGCCATGCGGGAAAGCGCATTCCAGGATAACATCCATCCCAATGCCAAATGGCCCAATACATAACAAATCAGGGCAAGTAACTTGTGCAGCACAACTTCTAGCTAGACCCACGGTGCACCGGCCCGGAGGCTGGGTCCAGCCGAGCCAGGCTTGGCGCGCGCATGCCACCCAACTCGCCCGCACCAGGCTTGGTACCGGCCCGGTCCAACCTTGCACATGATGGTCACATCACTTACCAGGAGGATGGTGTAGAATGTGGACAGTGGGAAAAACACTCAATACAAGCCGAAGAGGTCGAGGACCAAATCCAACATGAAATCATATTGGGCCACATGATATGGGTTCAGTATTTTGGGCATAACTTTTTCATACGAACTTCGATTGAGGTGAAACACCCGCCGAAATGAAGCTAACAACAAAACCTACGTGCACACCATATTTGAGCCCATTTGTTCCACTTCTTGGCGCAGGCCCACCCATTGGCGTGAGCATGCCAACGGTGGCGCCATCCGGGCCCATCTTTCTCTAGTGGTGCAATCAATGCACGAGAAGAGGCGGTGCGGTGTGCGTCTGCCAGGTTCAGTGCACCAGGACGCTATGGAGGTCAGTTTAGGGGAGTAATGAGGATGAAAATATGCAAACACCTCCTCTTATCCTATAAGTAGGGGGCATCTCCACCCTCATTCCACACACCATTCCAAGCAAGAGCTCTCCCTCTTCTTAGTAGAGCTCTTCCCTCTACTCCTCTTATTCACTCCAACGGGTTTAGGCCCTACCTAAGTAGTAGAGATACTGGGGAGGAGATATGTGAGGCGTTAGAGTGGGGAAGTGTCAGACTTGTCGGTGTCTCCCGGATTTGTACCTCGGTCGATTCGGGCTTAGATCCTTCACGGGATCTTGGCTAAGTAAGCTTCCACGGTTCCGATAATCTTTATTGTGTTTTGTTTATTTGACCTTTATCTACCGGTCTGCGAATTGATAGTCGTCCTTTGGGGCGGTGCTCTACTAGAAGGACCACGGGGACAGGTAAGCGTTGATATCACGCTAGAGTAATGATCGGGGCGTGGTGTCTAGGCTAGATGTTGTTTGTGTTTTTGTGGCACATCCCACGGTTGAGGGGGTAGCTAGGTTGCCGGGTAGTGATTTACTAATAATGGTCTTGTATGACCTTAATGTCATACTTATAGATTCCAAATTATCTCTTTGGCTATATAATTAAACTCTTATTATACCTAACAATCATCATTGAAGGTACAAAAGTTTAGTAGTGTTCAGGATAATGCTCACAACAAGAACCATTATTTACCAAATGCAAGGCTAAGTGTGGATGACTTCCACACTCGTAGATTATCTTATAGATGTATCTATACAACCTTGAGATACCTGAACTGTCCCGACAATCTTTTTGTGTCGGACTCAAAATATTCTTTTGAATATGATCTAGGAATCTAAGTCAATTTGATTTTAAGATAAGTTGGTCTCAAAATCTGTTTCCTATGGTACTTAGCGTATCCATACTTTTTGGAAATTTTGACCAAAAGAATTGCTATTAGTTTTTCACGCATCTCTCTAGATGACTAAGTTGATCATTCAAAATCTTAAATGGACCAACGGTGTGAAAAATTCTTATGTGCAACATGATGTATAGGGATAGTTGTATGCATAATACAACCAAAATGAGACTTATCTCATTACCTATGTGTCATATCTAATGTCGATACATTTGTGTTTCCCTATGAAAACACAAATTCCATTAGGCACATATTAATCCTTATTGGAATGATTCCCGTACAATCTATATATAACAAGAATTCGTTTGAATTTTTGTTTAATATATAGAAATCCATAAATATTGTCGAGTATCAAATTCATCAAAATGATACTCACAATAGTTATGATAACAAATGTTACAACATATTTTAATGGACATTAGAAACTTTATAGGGAGCGACAAAATTTAGATTGAAAAACTCTTCAAATCGTAAGTCTTAGCTCCCCCTGTTATCCCATTCTATTTGATATGGATCAATCTCGAAGTTAAGAGTATGATATTGTTTAGCATTACGCTAAACATAACCACTTATATGACTTTATTGTGTCATTATGTGGTTTTCATTGTCATAAGTCTTAGCTCCCCTGTTTTTCCTTCCATCATTGGAAGTAAATTGTATGAACAATAGGATCGTAGTCTTAAAGACATGATCTACTTTATTGTTCACAATACTCATGAAGAGTATGCCATAAAATATGTGCGATTACGTCCATAAGATATTCTTATCCATAATCTTTATGGATGTTGTACCTTAACAATTACAAGGTACAATTTCTTTGATCTATAATAAATAATCCCTAAGTGAGGGTCATTAAACTCTTCTATTAGTTTATGGGATAAAACCAATAATAATGTCACTTTGTCCATGTGGGATATTGATGCCATTGAGGGCGAGTTCACGAGACTCCTCGAAGTCAATATCCACAACATGTGATTGAACCATTGATTTAATGAACTTACCACTAAGATAAACTCAAAATCAAAATGGTGATGTTGTAACTTAATTGCAATATTTTATAGGTGTATATCTTGTCATAGTTTTGGATTATTGTAGGTAGTCACCTAAATGTGTAGACCATACAATCTAATTATCAAAAAAATTGCTATACACAAGACAAGATAATCTCTATGTCGAGAGACAAAGAGTAGATCCTTATAGTAGGCAATGTAAATTCTTCGCTTAAGCATGGTCTCTAGGCAGAATAATTTATAAGGAATTAAACTCAACCTTTGCTTAGGTCTCTACTACCTTGTGTAATAGCAAAACAATATGATGATAATTATCAATCCAACACTTTTATTTTGATTCAAAACAAAATGTTGGTAATCATCAAGTTTCGGAGAAACAAGATTCAGACCTATTAGTAACAAGTGATAGGTCACTGCTATGGCATGATCTTAAGGCAGAATAATTTACCAGGAATTAAATGCAGTCAATGCCATAAACTCTATTATTTTGTGTTTATTAATCAAAATAATCAAGATATGTATATTGCAATTTTTAACAATACAAAGGTTAATAATCATAGTTAAAATTGCAACTATGTAAACTAGCAAATTTAACTTTGTATGTGGTGCAAAAGTTGTGGTTTGGGAGCACCAACATACCCTATTCTATTATATATATTACAAAAGTAACCTATATGTTGGTACAAAAAGGGTGGTTTGGGTGCACCAACATATGCCAAACAAAATAAATAAAGTTATCAGTAACAATATATATGTGGTGCTAAGGGGGATTTGGTGCACCACATATTCCAAACAATATAATAGAATTACTAATGGCATTGTAATAATATAATTAAACCACAAAATATATCACAATGACAATATCCAGCAGGTATATAGCAAAAATAATCATAAAAAAAAATAAATGATGTTCTTGCGAGAAAAATAAATTAGCTAAACCATATGCTAATTAAATATACTACTGCTGGAAAAGAAATAATAAAGGAACTAATTTTCTAACAAAAAAATGTAAGGTAAATTTGGCCCAACAACAAATCGGGAGGTGTCTTAGCCTAGCCTAGTGGCATGCGCGGGCCCTCGCTGGGGCATAGCAGCCCGAAGACGCGACCAATAGCGCCGAGGCGCCATGGCGGCCCAACAGGCGCGGCAAAGGCGCGCGGCCCATGCACGGCCAGGTGGCCCAACGCGGCCGGGGAGGCTAGGCGGCCCAGTCCATCTCATCCCGCCTTTTCGCGAGAAGGGAATGACGTTTCGGTTGTGGAAACCGCAGCCTCCGTGTCCGCCGCCACCGCTCCTCGTCGGTTTGCGCTGCCGCTCACCTGTCCGTCGCCGAGTTCCGCCGCCGCCGGTTCAGCCGCCGCCGCCGGCCGGCCACCAGCCGCGCCGCACCAATCCCATTACCGAGTGCCAACCAGTGGGCAACCGCCCGTCCGGCGGTGATTCGGTCGACTCGCTGCGCAGATCGGTCCCCTCGCCGCGGGGCGATGGAGCCGCGCGAGGGCGTAGCCATCGGGTTCGGCCTCCGGACTCTCTATCCGTTCTTGAATTCAATATAGGATGCGGGATTTCGGTTCTTTACGATGCAGCCGATGCCGTAATCTTCCCGCACAAAGAATCGCATCACCGAATCTCATCTCAACGAAGAAACAAAGATCGGGCGAACTCGTGCGGACGGAGAAACGGCGACACCGGCAAACTTTGCGGCGAATCCACTTGCACAACGAACTCGGTGAAGTTCCGGTAAACTCGCCTATAGCGCGTCAGTGGTTAACGTGTTTAGCGTTGATGTTGAGTGACGATAATGATCGATCGATCATTGTAATCGTGTCTGCGAATTAGTTAAATACCGCGGCATCACCGCCGGAATTTAATCCACCGGTAGTGTTGAACCTCGCCCGGCCGTGATGAACCATTCAGCACGTAAAAACTCGTAAAACTCTACGGATTCGACCAATTCGGCGTTGAAGACTCAAATCACCATCGGGTTGAATCGTCCCCGGCAAGTGGTCTTGATGGACACGGATCACTCGCGGTCTGAATTAGAACCGAAAGCGATTTGAAGATTGACACAACCGGGTTGAATTAGAACCGATAGCGATTTGGGAGGGGAAGCAAAAATACGATGACAAGGAACCGATAGATCGGGTTGAATGAAGAAGGAACAAGAAAAAGAAACGATAGAATCGAAGATTGCACACGGAGACGAATTAAAAACGACTAGTTCATTATATATTACTAGATAATATATTTACAAAATGAAAAAAAAAAAAAAGCGGCGGCCACCGCCACCTAGGCCTCGTCCCCGCTGCCGACCGCGTCCCCGCCGCCGGCCCCATTCCCGCCGCCGGGCCGCCTCGGCGCCCGCGTTCAGCGCCGCCAACCTCGCCCCGGTATCCCCTCGGCGAGGATGTCGGCTATGGCATCGACCTTGAAGGCGTAGAAGTTGGCCTTCTCCACCAACGGCCAAGGCACCGTTGTCGGGCCGACTATTTTCGGCCGGTGGGTGAGCTTGCGGAGGGCCTCATTGAGGCGGGCGACGGTGAATTGAAGCTCCTCCATGGTGTAGACGCGGCCATCTCGTACACGTTTGTCGATGATGCTCTGCCTAGGGTTTATGGAAAGAGAGAGGTTAGCGATGGAGATGGTACGAAATCAGAGTTTTCTGTGTACAATTATATAGTAAGAAGCCATGTAAATACATGCAGTCGATTGTCATTCCTCAAGACGCGGAGCATGAAAACAATCAACAGCGACCGGCTCATCCAATGGCCGTCGCGATCGGCCCGTCTCCCCACGAAGGCCGATTGGCGGCTGCGCGCACGCGTTTTGATCTCCAATCCCCACGCTTAGGCGGCAACTAAGGGCGACCGGCCACGCCGCGTTTTGTAGCGTTCCAATGGCTGCATCCTCGGCCGTGCCATGGCATTTCGCATCACCCAATCTCGATCCCCGGTTCGATCCCCAACGAGCCAGTTTTTGACCATTTTTTCAAGAACGATGCTTGAGTTTAATTAGGATCGATTTAGCATTGCTACAAGATTAACCACACGCGTACCTTCGAGGCCGACGGGTGAGGGAGCAGGATGAAGGGAGGGAGGGAGGCGAGAGACTTCGCTACCTCCGGCCGAGCACGAACAAATGACACTCAACTGGTTTTGTAGCACGTCCACAACACCGCCGGGCTATTTAAAGAATCAAACTTGTACCGCCCAACGGATAGCCATCAAGTTTTTTTTTCTTTTTTTGGCCATGGGAGCAGTATGAGTACGCACAATACTTGTAGGCACGTCACGTTCACTTAGCGTGTTCACAGAGGCCTCGTGCATGCATGCATGCCGCCGCTTGGAGAACCGCGTTGCGGTAGTATTCACGCCGGTTAGGAAACCGAGCGGTGTCTCCGAAACCGATGAGAAAAGCACTCGTGGCACCCACCTGCGGCGTCGGACGGGTTAAATCAATGTCGGTTAAAACAGCGTCGGGTGTAGTTTTACACCCGACAATGATGTGTAGATGATTTGCCGGTGTAGATCTTTCTAGCGGTGGTATTCGATATCACTACCGGGGTCAAAACTTAGACCCGGTAGTGATTTTCCAAAATTCAACGGCCGCGACAGTTCTCAACTCGACCGGGTCGACCATCGCACCAATCTTTGCCGCCAAGACTTCGCGCCACGTCCTCCGTACAATGGCGGTCTTCTCAACCACGACATCTCTCCTATTTAAACGGCAAGGGGACGCTGTGTTTTGCACCCAGTTTCTCCAATCTGTTCTTGCATTCTTGGTTGGTCAAGTAGTTCCTACTCTCTCCTCAAAATCTGAGAGGGCTTAGTTTTAAATTTTAGTGTCATGGATTTCGGATCTAGGAAATCTTTTTCTCCTTATTTTCCTTGTTCGTTCTCGATCTTCTTTGCTAGCGGTACTTTCAGTTCCACATACATATGGCCTTTCTTTGGGAGAAAGCCCTCCACATACGAGATATGCCTAGTCAAAAAAATGGTTTACGTAAAAGGTGCTAGAAGAGTCTTGCGATGATAGAGAGACAGGAGCTTGCGGCTTACGTGGGTGCCATGATTCAGGATCGAACTACGGACTCATATTAAGAGTCCGAGTCCTTGTGCTTTGGGGTGGAAATGTCGAACCAAAACCCCGGGCACATGGGCATATAGTATCCGAATCATATGGTGCATCCACGGAAAAACAATCCCCATTGGACCAAGTTCTTTGTGATTTCATCATCGGTCCAATAGTCAAGTTTGGGCTGAAGATGAAGCTCCCGGTGAATCTCATCCTCCAACCTCCTCGGTCAGTTCTTAAATTAGCAGCCTCGCCACTTCTTCGACCACGAGGTGCTACAAGAGACTTAACGAGGTGGTTAAATTTTAATGTGTTTGTACACTTTGATTGTAGCATTGACCTATCTCGTGAATTGGTCTTTGTTACCGTATATTTAGTTTTATGTAAGGTCTTTGTTATGGAAATATATGTAATGTAAGGTCTTTGTTATGGAAATATATGTAATCAAATTTCTTATCATTTGTATTTTGGTTTGTTATGGATGTTGATTGTCTCTTCGATATCTTTGAGTTCCCATTTTTTACCCTTTCATCGAACATAATAAAGACGGTTGCGTCAATGAAATATCTTTGCATTGTCGAGGGAAAATACAACAGATATCCAAATCTAATGTGAACGAAATAAAGTTATATATGTAACAAAAAAATAGAACAGATAATAAATTTTATTCACATCCATATCACCATAATATCACTAAAATCATTCAAAACAATATCTTTGCATAGAACGTGATATGGTATCCGGCTTGCATGAAGCATCTACTCGTACATATGCAGCAGCAGATCGCAACGATGCATGCATGCAAACCGAGTGAAGTGACAACACCGTGAATTCACCGCGGATACATACAAACAACCGGTAGTGATATAGTATTCCTTTGCCGGCTATATTGAAATAACCGGTAGTGATATTTGTTATCACTAGGGTATCTTAATACCGGCGGTGATGTAGTACCTGTGACCGATCAATCGCTATAAATCAAAGGCGCCCTTTTGCATCCACGAGACATACCCCAGCAAGCACCCACAAGCTCCGGTCACTCGCACTAAAACCCACTCGGCTCTTTTCTCTCTCTCTCTCTCTCTTTCTAGGAGATTTGTTCATGGCTCCGGGATATTTGATCGGTAAGGAAATTTTTTCTTGTCTAGAATTCCTATATATATATGCATATAAACAATATATATACTATATATATTTATGAGCTTTGTCCTTTTTTTCTTTTTATTGCTTCTTTGGTTGTATGAACGGTCCTCCGCCTTTGCCGCCACCACAACAACAGGTTTCCACGGGCGATGAGCCATTCGCGCCTCGGGTGTGGACACAAAGCCATTCCCTTATCCGGTCATCGTATGAAATTTGTTCTAACATTTTTTATTTCTTATTTTACTACAACAAATACATATGGCCAATTAGTTTAACTTAACGTCATTTTGTTGCATTTATATGTGTCACGAGACTTTATCCCCAAAGTACAATGGCTAGAAACAACACTTAGGCTGGTTCTTTATCTCTGGTTTTGTGGAGACCACGACATCTAGAGCATCGTCACATGGTCATCAACTATATACGTGTGAAATAAGTTTTTACATCCCTTCGAGGATGCCGGGACACATGACCACCTAATCCACGAGAGGGAAATGAGAGAACGTCCGCAAAAAGCGCCCGAGTACCATGCCGTTTCCTTGTGCTTAGATGCACTTCGACGTGTTTGCTACATTGTGCCTGATTTCTCACACTTCAAGATATTTGCTTTGTCTTCTCGAATAGCCCCCATGGCAATATAGCAAATATGTTGGGAGTTACAACCATGATGATGTGGTAATAAATTAAATTCATCATTTTGACAATGCATATTAGATTGATTCACATCATCCTCATTCATTTTGATTCTCCCACTTGCAGATTTTGCTCCACGATCTTACTTATGCTTTGCATGTGGCTTGGCGGCCGTTCTCGACCAAGCTACAAACCGACTTCGAATGCGATTGGGACTTCGTGCACACCTCGGCCGACAAACTACGGAAGGGCGACAATGCGCATAAGGTTTACTAACTTAGGCAGGTGGTTGTTCGGTAGGTTATATGTATGGTCGAGCATTTTTACGGCCTTGCGAGGGACGAGAGAGTGCAATCATAAGGGCATTGACCTTCATCGACTCAAGTGGATACTTAATCCGTGACATCAATTACCTGATATTTCTACAATCCTACATTCGTGTGCATGGATCACAAAATTTGGACCCAATATTGATCCCGGCGGCGATGATGATGATTAGTGTGTTTACTATGTTAATTATTTGTAAGGTTGTAGTTTAAGCTGGTTCCTAATTAATTTGGAATGTTCTTGTGGCCCATGTGGTCTCAAACTTTTTTCTCGAGCCTTTCACATGCAAATGGGGAAGCACCCACAAAGTTTGAAATTTTTCGTAGTTGGTTTGGTACTTTTCCCAGTTTATTTGGATTTCTGCGCGATGCCACCGTGTAATTATAGTTTGAACTGAGCGTACCTACGAAAAGAGCCGAAATCTTTGCTAGACTTTTCCATAGGGTCTCATGTGCCCTAGGAGGCAAATCACCGTGGAGGTCCAAGAAAAATTCTTGTGTTTCCATGGTTTAATTAGCCTTCGTGTCGCCGCTTTTAGCTCGAAGAAAATCATAGTAATTAAAATATTTCTCAAAAAAAAAAAAACCTAAGATCTTGTGTGGGGTCATATTTTGGGTGTACATGACTGCATATAAAAATTCAAGCCATTTCCACCAAGGAGGATTACACATCCTTCACAAAGGCACATGATCCCTACCATCGAACGGGACTATACGGTGTAGTTCTTGTGCTCCATGTGGCTCATATGTTTGCCGGTGTTGTAGTGGTCTCAAACTTTTTCTCGAGCCTTTCACATGCAAATGGGGAAGCACCCACGAAGTTTGAGATTTTTCGTAGTTGGTTTGGTACTTTTTCGGTTTATTTGAATTTAGCGCGACGCCACCGTGTAATTATAGTTTGAACTGAGCGTACCCACGAAAAGAGTCGGAATGCTGCTGTTGACACCTATTATCCTATATTTTTATATGTCAACAAGAGATGAAATAAGGACATAAATTGAATATATACTTAGATTAGAGGTTTATACTAATAAGTTCCACGAGTTTTGGTGATTTATGTATTTTCAGGGACTTAATAGATAAATGCAGAGAAAGATGGAGAAAGTTCCGGAATATACAAGACATATGATGACAAGACTTGACTGTGAAGCAACTCAACCCGAAAAGTGAACTAAAACATTCTAGAAGGTACCGAGAGAACACGGAAGGAACCGGAGGCCGAGAGGAGATGGGCCAGCGGCGCCGCCGATCAAGATTTGGCCGGCCGCCAGGTGGGTCCCACCTGTCAGCCTCAGCTTTCTAGGTCGGTTTACAACCGACTTTGTGGTTGTATCTACACCGTTGTTGAAGGTCGGTTTGATCCAATGGTCATCGTTCATCACCAAGGCCTATATAAGAAGACCATCTGCCCCCAGGGTTAAACCCTAATTCATTGTAATTCATTATTAGTCACCATCAACCAAAGTCAGGCAGAAGTAGAAGAGAGTATCTCCACCAGAGATTAGAGTTAGCTACTAGTTCTAGTTCTAGTTCATCTAGTTCTAGTTCATCCAAGTTGATTAGCGAGACGGATACAATTAGATTTTGGGTGTGCCTACCCGCAGTTCTCGATCTTCAAGTTTTACGGTATGAATTATCTTGTATCTATGACTTTGCACTTTATTAATAATATGTGTTTGTTTGCTATGTTCTTACTTTATTCTAATAGTATGATTGATATAGATGTAGTCTATGATAGATATATGTATCTATTCGTAGAGCGCCTAATTCAATACTCGAGTGGGTTAGGTGGTAAAGATATTTATGTAAGCGTGGTGCTTATATATGATTTACCTGCGAATGCACCTTATATTCAGGGTTGTGTGGTAGATCGCGGGAGTGACAGTCCTATTGAGTCCTTTGGAATCCACCCTCCGTCTATAAGACAAGTGGACATTGATTATGGGGAATATCTTGTTTCGCTCTTGATTTTCCTTGATAGTCGTCCGGATACATGATCTAGAATTTACTATGCTATAGATGATAACATATGCCTTAGAGTAGATGTAATGACTTAGTAGATTAAATGCTATAGATGAATTCTCGTCTCTTAGAGTAGTCCAATGTTAAGTCTAACTTAGTAGTTATTCGTCTCGTGTGTGATGCCTCCGCCTTTATTTATCATTATCATATTATTATCATTATTGGTTTACCCCTGCTAAAGTAAGCACTAGTAACAGAACCTCTCATAAGTATGCCACTTATTAATTATGATTGCGCCCACCTTTCAATTATTCCTCCCTGTGGTAGAATATAAATGACAAAACCTGGATTACTCCCGGTGAAATGCTACAGTGGTATTTATATACGTGCGCTTATGGATAGACCTTTTATATTTATTTTCTTATAGATTGCAAACAACACATATCTCAAGTATCACCTATGCATTTCCTAGCATTCTTTGTGGGGATGACAACCTAGCACATAGTAGTGTTAAGAGATGAACCACACCGAGTTTTCTCGATGGCTTATAGCCTTAGGTGAGATTAACTCCACCTAATGTTATAGTGACGTTAGATTTACCAACAAGCATTTCTCGGGCGCCGTTCTTTGGGGAGGAAATTAAAGTTAGCTAGATATATTGATAAATGGAAACTTATGATGAGAATCTAAAACTAGGTAGCTGCTTTTTAGCAGGCTTACCCTTGTTTTTCTTTTTTGTTTATTTTATACGGGGTTTATCAAATTGGAAATTGATTGTGATTCACTCCACTTCATTCATCGAATCAAATCAATCAAGAGAGCATATATCAGTTCTTGAAGCTATGGGTGGAAAATCCCTACGAGAGTTCTCTCGCTCCAAGCAATGAGAACATTCGTGCAGGACCAACACTTGCAAATTAAAGATCTTGAGTTTGAGCTCAAGCCAAGCCTCATCAACATGATACAAGCTATTCCATTCGGTGGAAAGATTCATGAAGATGCACACTTACATCCGCAGAATTTTCTAGAGATTGCCAACACCTTCTCACCCAAGGATGTTCCCCAAGATATCATATTACTCCGCTTATTTCCATTCTCATTGAAAGAAAAAGCGAAATCATGGTTCTATGCCAACAAAGAAGAAATCAAGAAATGGGATGAATGTTCTACAGACTTTCCTATCAAAGTTCTTTCCCACGGGTAAAACCAATGCCCTACGAGGAAAAATCACCAATTTCCAACAGCGAGAAAAGGAGAATCAATTCCGGGTGCTTGGGAACTGTAGGCACAAAAAACTGCTTCCCGGGCCGCACACACCGACAAGACGGAATAGCTGGCTTTACTCGACGCCTCGAAAGTGTCTTGAGGCGTGCGATCAATTTGACCTTTGTTAATTGACAAGGAGGTAACGTGAGATCCGGAACATGCCTGGTGAGACCAAGGCAGTTCGCATGTATGGCTCTAAGGCGGATGTAAAGACATATAGCTATGAGAGCTATCTCGTCGACCGATAATGAATGCATTCGGTAAGCATGTGTAAAGATGTAATGTAATAACGATTTGCGAATGATCATAGAAGACATGTTTGAACAAGTAAAGTCGATCATCATGATATGACATCATAAAGCTCTATTGCATGGATCGAATTAATTGACAACATGGAACAATAAGCAGGTAACTCATAAATATAAACCTAATCTAGAAGACACATGCATAGGTTTCATCCAACTAGTCTGCCGCACGTCTAGCCTTCCTAAACCCATCAAGCTTAAACCCTTGCAAGCTAATCCACCGCATGATACCACTTGCTACAGATCTAAACCACTTACCATAACTAGATCAATCCACCGCATGATACAATCTAACCATGATAAGCCAAAAGCACGCATACATCTAAACAGATCTATAAATACTCATTACTCGTTGAAGCGCGTATGCATAGACAAGTAAAGTACATATGCAAACCTAATCTAAAGCAAAGCCAGAGATTTATCCCGATCAGTCCTAACAGCAATCCACCGCATGATACACTGCAACAAGCTAATCCACCGCATGATACGGCTTGCCAGACTTAACCGTTCTAAACCCTTTTCGTCCTAACAGCTATCCACCGCATGATACACTGTAACAAGCTAATCCACCGCATGATACGGCCTGCCAGACTAGACTCTAACGATAGGTAGACTTACACATGCAAGATACGAGTAAACACATAACTGTATTCTGCAAGCTTGCCGAACTAGGGTCCATGAAGAAGAAACTCACACGCAAAACCTTGGCCTGCCGCATGACTCATGACTAAACGTGCAAGAACCCGCAACACGTGACAACCTAGATTGATCTAGATTCGGCTATGAAAGAACAGATAGATCTAATGACAAGCTAATGATGAATATTGAAATAATTGATGACATCTAGATCTAACAAAAGATAAAGCCGAACCACATCAATCTAAATTGGGCAAAAAGTGTGTGCAAACATAATTTAATAAATAAATGAAAGCATGCACCACTTGGTAACTTAATGAATTCATTAGATTTGCCGGATCTAATGAAGCCGATAACTAGCTCTTAGCCGGACCTTAGCCCACCGGATGGCTCATGATCGAGAAAAGAACCCTCTTGCCCCTCGATAGCTTAAATCCGCTGACGATACTAAGCATGAACAAGACTACTTGCAATAATCTAAATTCGCCCCGATACTAGACATGGTGCAAGGTTTGGGGTACTTATGGAGGTCGGCGGGTCGATGAATCCTCTCGCAGATAGATCGGCGACACGGCCCCGGACTCGAAGGGTGGCGGAGCCAAGGCACGGAGCCGGGTTGGTTGTATTTGATTTGGTAGATTCATTTACGATTCTTGGGGGTCTTATATTTATACCACGGGCTTGACGAGTCCTAACTAATTACGAATAAACATAACGAAAATATCTAGCTAAGATACATTATTCTCCAAGTCTTCTCGGAGTCGTGAAATTGCACGTGATGTGGGCCCTCGTCCTCGAATATCTTCCTTGATGCTCCACGTTTGCCGAACCATCTCATGCTCGGCTCCTTCCCGGACTCAGGCTTCTAGCCAAATAACAATGGCTTCCGAATGCTACTGATTACCATGATTCTTTGTACCACCGGTAGAACTTACCGAATCACCATATCTTTGGCTCACTCATCATCAGGCTGTACCAAATTTTGGTGTTAACATATGCCCCCTCAATTTCGGAGTAAAAGATATCCTTTTGCTCGAAATTGACCATGATCCGCTAAAACTTGGGCCAAGCCCTTTTTTGGGCTAAAACCATCAAGGCCCACTTTACGGAGGTTTCCTAGCACCTTTTTTTAACCCTTCAGTTTGCTTTTTGGAACTCGTGCCACCAAAATCTCCACCAATGCGAATCGGCAAGTCGTTTTCACTTCTCAAGATAAGCACCGAATAGATCTTTTGCTTTTCACAGCCCTTTCAGATTGCATCTCTTAGGTTTCCCTTTTCGTATAAATACAGGCGAACCCCTTAACCAGTAGCAATCATTCAGATCTCATCTTCGTCTCTCAATCTTCTCTTCCACTTTCCTCAAGATCCATTAGTACTAGATGGCGGGCTCGAGCAACAAGCGCCCGGCCGAATCGGCGAATCCTCGTCCTCCAAAGAGTGCGCAACAAGGTAAGTATATTTCAATCCAATCTCTAGTACTTTATTTTTTTGCATTCATCAATCTTGATTTCTTCATTTAACATCTTCAGTGACAGTGAGAATGCTGAACTTCGTTGTCAACTGGCGGCGGCGCAATCAGTGCTCAAGGAGGAGAAGGAGACTCATCGGGAGACCCTTCAAATCTTGAAGGATGCAGAGGAAACCATGGTTCGTCTTGACAGATCTCAAGGCGCTATCGTGGAGCACAGCAATCGTAAGTTTTATCACCATACCCGAGCATTCCTTTCTTGCTTCTCGAAAACAACTTCTTTATTCAATCCCCTGTCATGTTTCAGGTTTAGCAAGGAGGCTCCACCGCCTAAAATATGCCCACCGGGCGGGTTGATCGGGGAACTTCGAAGAGGGACAGTCCTCCGGCCCCGACCGCATTCGAAGATTCGATAGTCCTATGGCCTCTTGAAGACCATCTATGACAGTATTGTAGATTAGGAAAAATTAGTTAAATGTGTAATGGACTTCTGTCTCCTCCTTTTGTTAAATAAAGAGCTGGCTGTGTTTTAATCTACGTGTTTTCGTATTCCTTTTGAGGTATATTAGTCCAATTGATCCTGATGCCGAATCATCGATCCATCTTGAATGCCGAATAACTGTACCACCGAATAAGGCTTTAGCCGAATAGATCTCAAAAAGATACTTCAACAGTTTAAAAGATCAAAACTGCTATTAACCCCTTTTGCTTCTTACGTCTTTGGTCGAAGAAAATTTTAATTCAATGTGCATTAATAATCTCGACGTATTTGCCTTCATTGATTGATCGCTGAAATCTTCTTCATTCTTATTGGCGGCTCTTATATTTCATCCCTTTGCTCTTGTAAATATGGATACCTTTATGAAATTCTATTTGGACAGAATAACCAAATCTTGCTTGACGTCATTATCAGCCGAATCTTCAAATAATAATAAATAGTCCAGTTTCCGGAAAATTCGTGGACACTGTTTGCCATGGCATTAAATGTGTCCTGCCTTTCTCTTCTCCCAATAAACCAACCAAGGGCAAAAATGTCGGTCAGAGAGAAGGTGAAACGAGTAGCATTAGCTTCTTCAATAAGCAACCTACGGAATATATGTGATTTAAATATTTCGGCCAATCAATCTCCTTTCCATTAAGTGCCTGGCCTTATATGTCCAAACGCAATTGAGATTTGTCATTGCAAACTGTCCATCATTTTCTTTCCTTTTTCACCAAGCAACTTTTACCAACACCGGCATTTTTCGATGGCGGACAAAGGAAAGGAAATTGTTGAAGAATCGGCAGTTCGAGGGTCCTCCACCCACGCTCCCACATTCGCTCGGGTAAGATTGGATCCTTGCGAGATTTAGTCACCTCTTATTTTGATGTACTCTAATCATACGCCTTTAGGCGCCAATGCACCCAGACTTCTTATTTGGTACAGACGCATTCCAATCCCAATCTCATGATTCCTCGATGAGGATTCTCCGGCAGACGAGAGACTCTTTGCAAGCAAGCTGCGTGAAGAAGCGCCGCCCGCCGCAAGGAGCTTCAAAGGGCAAATACGGGCGTGACAACCCCTATCTTTGCTGCGAGGCGTGAGCGCCCGTATGTCTCACGGAGGTCCATATCGGTGGTGAGTTCTTAAACTTAACTTTGTCCATATATTCTTGTTTTTTGGTGAACCCGATTGTTACTCGTCCCATTTCTTGAGTAATGCGGCGTCTGGCGCCTTCGTGAGGCGGTGTCGGTGCAGTGCGGGCACTTGACATGCCAGTGAATCCACCGGCGCCACGCATCCAAGAAATCGTTGACAAGATCAAGGATGCTATGAAGAAGAAGTGATGAACTGTAATCAGGACGATGCCGAATAGTTCCTAGGGTTAGAACCAAGTAGGAACCTTCTGTAATGTATTCGGCAATGCTTTTGTATCAAACTCTTGAAACCTTTGAATAAAGAATCCTTTTGATCCTATATTGATGTTTTATATTTTTGTACTAAAGGCGGCATAACAATGTTTATGCGGCTATACTCCAATTTTATGGAGTATTTTTACGCTAAAAGGCGATGATTTACACATCGGCTATCCCTTGTAATTAAAACAAACTTCTTCGTTCCAAAACTATTAAATCACACGTGTCGGCCAATCACATTTTGCAATAACTGATTCCTTAAAAGCCGACACGAAATCTTTCCTTAGAAATTACTATGAGAGCCGACTATCTCGATCGTCTGTTGGTCTTTGTAGTGAGTACTGACGGGACCTTCTTCCCATTCTCTTCCGAGAAACATTCCACGCCTTCATACTCCCGAACGATGGCTCGATAAGCGGCAATGCTTACCGAATCGTCGGCTTGCACTATCTCGACATCATCACCGTTCCATTGGATGAGGACTTGATGCATAGTGGATGGAACTGCTTGATTAGCATGGATCCGGTCTCTTCCAAGTAGTAAGGCACACTATGTAAAAAAGGCTAATAACCGCCCGGTGAGCCCGGAGGCGTCGCTAATAACGGCGTGCGTGTTGTGACATTACCGACGCGCTGGCTGGGCGGCGTCGAGTAATAGGCGTCGGATGGTCCCACAAGACCAATCTGGCGTCCGTAATAGGAGGTCATTACGGGACGGCGTGTTCATGTAACGTCTGTTTTTCTTAATCGGACGTTTTTTTCGTTGGCTAAGCCGCTGGCGGCTACGGCGGGCGCTTTTGAAGCCGAAAGTGTCCGCAGAATTCAAAATATCTCGACCACGCGTTTCATCACGGGCGCATTTTCGAGACCGTCATTTGTGGATGCAACCCCTAATTGACGGCGTTTTTGCTTACGGACACCAGCACCGGCGCCGCTATGCATCGGAATTCACGAGTAATGCAGGGCGTGGCGTGGATTCACGGACCGGCGTGGTCGATACGTCGCGTGTTGCTTGACGCGGTACAGGCGGCGTGCGCGAATCTGCGGCGCTTGGAATAGTATAAAGTGCGTAGCGACCACGTAAATTAAAGTCAGCGTTTATTTTCCAGGCGAGTTGTGTTGCGCGGTGTACGTAAATGTCGCGACCACTCCGGCAGCGTTTATTTTTGAGGCGAGTTGTGTTAGCGGGTGTACGTACATTCTTGCTTGACCACTACACCAGCAGCGTTTATTTTGGGCGAGTTGTGTTAGCGGTGTCTATACATGTCGCAGCTCCTGCAGACGCGTATCGTTTGAGCGAGTTGTGTTGCTCGGGTAATGCGTACATGTCACCGCCACTACCGGCGGCGGTATAGTTTCGGGCGAGATGTGTTAGCGAGGGTGCGTACGTGTCGCAACGCGCCGACGCAGCGCGGTCATTTCTGACGTGTGTTGTCGCCCGGTATACGTGCTGTTTTTTGGTATTGCGGACCGCGTGTCGGTAAACGAGGCGCGCTTAGTCGCGGCGTGCACAATCGCGTCACATGTTACGGTCGTGCTACCGTAGTCCACGAAGTATGTGGTGTCCGAAAGCAGCGTTCTTGACACACATGTCGATGGCGACGGCTCGGCGGTGCAGCGCTGTATTTGTCTCGAAGTCTTCACGGTCGCCCATCACGCTGAGGCGATGGATGTTGACACGCGTCTGTCCGGACTGAATTTGGCTGGGCGCATCCGGTTTTGAGCGGGCCTCCGCCGCTCGGCGGCGGCCTTCCTTTGGGCTGAATTTGGACATGTTAGGCCCGTTCTCTTGTGGTACAACAAAATTTGGGCCGTTTTCGGCTGGCGTAGGTTATAACACTGCGGACATATTATTATATAAATATAATGCGTTGCCATACACTTCAACACCGTCTCTCTCACGGTGGTGGCGGCACACCACGGGGGGGGGGCGGGGGGGCGGGGAGGAGCGCGACGCATAGGGACGGCAACTATATACTGTTGATGATTGATTTTCTACGCCATTTGCTATATACTATATTTGGATCGCCTCCTTGGTGGGTGTACCGGAACCTACGGCGAGACGGGACGAGGCTCCAAGTTGGAAGTTGTTCCTCTGTTGGATGCGATCTTTGGAGGATCTTACGCTTTCGGCGAGGTCCTCGGCGGATACAACGAGGAAGAACGTCATCCACGGCATCGGAGGCGGCATAGTTTCTCGTTGAATGGAGGCTAGGGTTTTTCCTTACCCCATACATGCTTCCCAAGAAGCAATCTCAACCGTTGAATCCAACCGAGATCAACGATTGCACAAGCACTGGGCGTCGCTGGTTTGGGCTGCTTTGTTGGGCTCCAGATTCATCCTCGATGTGGAAGGATAGCCCAACAAAATCTGTTCCTAATCATACACAAACTCACAAAGACGAGGCTTTACGCCTTGCTTCACTTTGCAAATTCAGCATAGGTAGCCTCGGTTTTGCGGTGCTTGTCCTCGAGTGTGGAAAAAAACCCTTCCGAATGACCGTTTCCATTCTAGTCTTGCTTCATTGCCATGATAAAGCTCAATCTAGACACGCGAGAATGCATTGACAACACTAGCCTTCACACAACCAAAGTAATCGCTACGGATGTGTACACAAAGAAATCGGTTCCAAACCACAAAGCGGTCATCCGACGGCAAAGTTTCAATAAACTATAAAACTGCACTATCAACGGTGCGGCGAGTGCCCTGATAAACAAACAAGCTCGTCATTAGTCTTATGAAGTCAGCATCTCAATTTTTTAAAATATGATAAAAAAAAAAAAGATGACAAGCTAGGCGTTCATGAGTAGAAGTTCCATCCATTGTAAACTACGGACAATGTACAAAATACGACACAAAGAGTATACAAAAAATGTTGGTCGTAATGCTCGGGTCACACACAACGCATGCTCATAAAGATCAACAATACTCTATCATGCATATCCACGATGTGCACAATGTCAAGGTAGAGCCCGCCACAAGGCAAAAATGTTACTTTTTGTCCTTGGAAGCCACGGCCTCTAGTTTTGATTTAAACTCTTTGTTCATCCACATATTGAGAATCGGATTTGGCATGCTCATTGCGAAATTCTATTTTCTCGTAACTTTAGAGATATATCTGACACATCATCCTCTTGATATACAGCATTATTAGGTTTCAAACCAAGTGTGGAATAATAGAAGCTGGCGAGTAGGGCTCAAATGAAAAATAAAACTTCGAATGGCCCTTCCATTCCATCTTGCTTCATGCCCATCATAATAAAGCTCAATCCGGGCGGGCAGAATGCATTGACAACACTAAGCGTTCACACAACCAAAGTAATCACTTACACTTGTATATTAATGGAATGGCTAGCACTTACACTAGGTGGATACATCATGGGGGAACCATTGAAGGTTATACTATATGAAAATGAGGGCCTTGGACTAGATGAAACGATGACTAGTATCAATGGATGAAGAAGATGGCCATGATGATGGAATTTATGATATGGTGCACGAGGGAATTGTATACGGCTGAAGATGAAGGTAAAAGAAAAAGGTCTATGTTTGCAATTATATTGGAAGAGATGAAGCGGCAACTCAAAGACAATAAGGGTGGCATCTCGGCGAGGGACGAGTTTTTCCTCCGGGTTTTCGGTTTTTTTTTCTCTCACGAAAAATATAGTAGCCAATAAGATACGACTATGGCGAGGGGCTGCTAAACCATTACTTCCTAGCAGACTTCATGTGTACAATTTAAAATGACAAACATATCCAAGAGTTTGCTAAACTAGTTTGCCATCCTTGGATTTTTGCAAACAAAAAAAAACTTGGCTCCAACGAGAAGAGGTAGTTCTTGGGCGGCCCATCGGTCGTACATGGGAACGAGAACCGACGAGAAGAGGTAAAGGAAGGGTGGAAATATAATTTTGTTTCACTCTCGGGGCTCTTGATGCAAGTTTGCTAGAGTGGGATTTTTGTAGATCCGGGATTGATTTAGTTAGTGGAAAATGAAATGCGCTTTGGGATTAGATTCGGCGTTTACGCAAGAAGATGTGCCTTCGGCAACGCTAGATCTGTTGTGCTTCTTGGGACTCCTCATCCTTTTATAATCTCCTGCGTGGGTCTTTGGGTTTGTACCTAGGATCAATCATCGAAAAAAAGGATTTTAAGGCGACAAAATTATTGAGCAATGTTGTACAAGCTAGATAGCAAACCATTCAAAAAAAACCCTTCAAAAAAAGGAAGGATAATGCACTTTACAATCTAGATTTCGGTGCTTACCCAAGAAGATATGCTTCCGCGACGGACCCCAGATCTGCAACCACCAAAAAGAAAAAGAAGATGTGCTTCCCAGACGGACCCGGATGCAACCACCAAAAAAAAAAAAAAAAACTTCTGCATTTGCTGTTTCTAGAACCACATGAAAAACCATATCTATTTTGCATGGATGTGATAAAGAGGTGCACCTGCCCAGGATGGAGACGAAGGCAAGGCAGTCCCCTCGTGCGGTCGGACCCGCTCTCTACTCTTGTTTGCTTGAGATGAGTTTGGAAAGTCAGTGGAGAGAAAGAGGTGAGAAGAGTACTACTAGTACAGTATAGGTGTAGTATGGGAGAAGGAACAAGGAAGAGACGAGAGTGAGAGGCTGCGAGAGAAAAGCGCCCATAGTAGCACTATAAAGGAATCCGAGGTGGCAACCTGTAGAGTGTTCGATGCAGACACCATGGTCCCACGGTTAATGTAAAGGGCGACTATAACTTGTGTGCTATTTTGAAATTTCAAACATTGTTTGGAGTAATAGGACTATGGGAGAATTAGGAATTTGGCCTGAAAAAAGTTTGTCCTACTCTATCCCAACTACCATCGTTTGGGCCCGCTTGTAATTTTATCTACTATCCATGTGATATCTTGTTTTGAAGAATTATTGAAACAAATTTAATGGTGTAATCAAAATTTAATGCTCGACCACACACGGCAAGTACTCCTATCATGCATATCCCACGATGTGCACAAGGTCAAGGTAGAGACCAGGCACAAGACAAAAAATGTTGCTTTTATGTCTTTGGAAGCGTTGAACATTAGTTTCGGTTTTCGCTAGTTTGTGCATCCACATATTCAAAATCGCATTTGGCACGCCGTGTCGAAATTCTATTTTCTCGAGAACTTTGGCGTTTGTAATAAGAAGTTGACAAATTCCACATCTCTCTTCCTGCCCTTGTAATCTAACAGTACCAGTTTCTTAAGGTGGCTTTGAAGACAATCAAGATATATGTTTTTC
>JADLZK010002972.1:0-175007 GCA_015847255.1 Hyparrhenia diplandra
TTCCACCTCGCGTGCGAGGATTGTTTGGCGTCGTCGACCGACGTGGTTTGAATCCAGATCGATACACCAATTTGAGTTCCCACCAAATTAATCCACCCATCCGAATCGTGCTCATATATCATTGCTGGTGGTTGGAGATTAGTTAGGGTTCTCGACGCCCAGCGGCGCCGTCTTCGACCACGGGAGACGAAGCTCTCGGATGTGGACGGGGAGAAGAGGCGCAGGACCATCGGCGGCCTCGTCTCCTCGTCACTCTCGGTCTCTGGCTCGTCCTCCGACGACACAACGGATGCACGATGCTCATGGACGACGACAGTGATGGCCCGACCCCAGGTCCGCGAGGAGACAAGTGCGGCGAGTCTCGGCCGAAGACGACATCGACCGGGAGGAGTCTCTCTCGTTGCTGGCGTGTGCTCGTCGCGCGAGCATCCCGTCTACTCTCGGACTGCACGCCCGCCAAAGCGCGAAGACGTTAACGAGAGTGGGCGAACGCCTCTGTGCCCTTTCTGCTTCAGAGACTACAAGGCAAAGTTGCTGCATATCATCACACATCATATAATCTACCTAAGCTGTCTGTACGCATTTGATGAACATATACGTGCTCTGCTTAATATATATACACACTATATGTTTGTATTGCACCTCATTTCAATTTCCATCTGTATTTACAACCAATTTTGATGCCCTCACTAATCCTTGCTCTCGATCTGTGTGTGCGCAGAGGTTGAAGGGAGGGTAGTCTCAACTGTGATGACACCGTGCCAGCAGACTGCAAGTGAGTACCCCGATGCAGGGTTGTTGATTGCTAACTCTAAGCCAGGTCCTAGCTAGTACCTCGGTTGGACCTACGGTCCTTTATTTTCTCATGCCGACCTGGATGACTACCCAGCGCATAGTCCCTACAAGAGGCTGCGAAGGTACTTGATATCACCTGGGTTTTGTCATCGTAAGTATCAGCTCGCATCCAACATGAGGTCTTCCTGTTGCCTCTGATCTTTTTGCATGAGTGCATGACATTCTATCACTTTTGTATAGTAGCCTCCATGATGTCGGTTGGCCTTTCCTAGAACAACAACAGCTTCCTGGTCAAATTTTTGCTAAGTTTGTTTCGAAATGCTATCAGTATTAGTTACTTTATTTTCCTTGGACAACAACATTCTAAATCCTTGTTCTCCGCATATAAATTGTTTACTACTTTATTTTACAACTCTTGGATCCCTGTTAGCACCGGGTGAAAAAATCTGAACACATAATGGCATTAAGCAGCCAAGCTCTAAAATCAATTTGTTCATATGCACTTTTAGCGTTTTTACCATGCTTTGAGTATAACTTTTTTTGTTTCTCCTTCAATCTGCGTGCCCTTATTACAGGGATAATACCAGATTCGTAACACAAATTTGAAGTTACTTAAGTACATAGAACGTTGCCTTTCAAGGGCTTTTTTTTAAAAAATAAAATAAAAAAATCTTCCTTTTTGTTGAGTCAAATGTTTTGGTGATTGGCACTATCTTTCACGTCTCCGCGTCGTCAAAGTCACTTGTGTGACATTCAACAATGCTAGTTATTTGCCATACATTGTCCTTGTATAACACATCACTTGTGTGTGGTATTCGAAAATGCTAGTTGTAGTTTGTTGTGGACTATTCATACTCAGTCAATTCCACTTGTGTTCGAATTTGTATGAAGTTTTTACTAACCTTAAATACCGGTGCCGTGGCAGCGTATATATAGGACAAGATAGTGCTTGTAAATATAGCTACACACTCTAGAGATGTGGCACATCCTGTAATCCTTAAGTCTATACTTATTGAATCTGTTATTGTATTTTGAAGTCTGCTTTTGTTTTGTTAAAAGCCTGGGTAAGCTTTTTGTTTTGTCCTTGTTGTTCTTGAATTATCCTCCTCAATTGTAGTAAGTAAATGTAAAATGTGGTCACATAGATTTTCATTTGAGCACTTATATGTGAGTCAAAGTATATTGACTATTGAGTTACATCAAAAGTTGAATGCTCATTTTCTTTCCATGTTTGTATTGTGTTGGAGTACTTAATCAGATGGAAGGTTCTAGTATTGTTCCTTCAAGTCACGTATATTGCTTCTCTCATTTGGATGGCAAGATGTTGATGGAGTATTACGAATGGGAAAAAGTACCGCTTAATTTTCAGCTATGAAACCGATGAGGCATATGTCAAGTATCGGGCATGAACTGTCAAAGCGTGATGAAGGTATGCATCAGGTGTCTTGTTCAAAAGTTTAAAAACATGTGCTACAGCTGAATTGTATTGATTGCCGACGTTTTTACCATGTGACAGGGTTGAAGACGCCTTGCTTCTAGATCATAAAGAGGTAAGGGATCAATAGTGGGAAATAATGTAGTTCAGTATATGCATAGTTTAGCGCCACCATGACTCCTTTTGCCCTTAGTTTTCAAGGTATGAGAAAAACAGGGAGAACGGCAAGCTATGAAGATTGCAGCAGGCTTCTGCCATTTGCCAGCTTCTTTAGCTACTCTGGCTATGAGGTAAGATTCATTTGTTCTGCTATTAACCTACAATGGTGGCAGGTGATGCTTATTGTCGATGCATTTTATGACCCATTGTCTTACTTTTTTTTGACACAGGAGTACGTGTTGGCCCTACGCCATGATCTTAAGCGTCAAAAGGACTATGATGGTGTCTATTTTGAGGTCTGGAAGCGTAATCTTAAGCAAGAGGTTGGCAGGCTGCCTTTGTGAAATTTATATACACATCACTGATTATTGTTTGTTTTTGTGTTGTCTTGGTTTGTACTCTTTATGTTTAATTAATGTTTCCTTTGTGTGAGCAGATGAGCTTCAAAGAGGCTCTGAAGGACATCCTTTCTTCTGAAAATAAGCTTCCATCTTCATGCTTGTTTAGGATCCAAGCTCAGATTATGGGTTGTGGGCCCAATGCGCCGATGTAGGTTTTCATCTATATTTGTAGATGTTAAGACATGTTCCCACTTCTTTTGCGTTGTTTCTGTTGGTGATTTTGTTTTAGTGCTAATGACCTGCCATCTGGTTATGTTTTCAGTATAATGCCTGCATGGATCACATTCGAAACATGTAAGTATGATTTATAGACATACTACTATGTTTATGCAACTAGTTTCCCCTCCCATCATTGTTGTCTTGTCTGTTTGCCTTTAGGTCATAGAATGTGGTGAAAGCGCTTTATCGAAGGAGCATTTTACTGATGCAGTTTACAGTAAGGTTAGCTAATGATATTCTACAGTTAATGTGCTGGGTAGCTGGCCTGAAACTCTGCACATGTTCTAAGCTACAATGAAGTCAACAAATTTGTTTTTCAGATTCCGAGACCAAAAATGTTTGTGGATTATGTCAAAAAGAAGCTTGAGGTTGCCCTGACGCATCCATCTGATGCCTGGTACAGGTTCCCAAGCCACTTTATATAAAATGTAACCGCAAGTGTATATTGGATTCCTTTAACGTTTACTGATAATGACCCTTGCAGGCATGGGCTTTGCCACGGAGGACTGAAAAACGGTCACAGGTTTGCCACGGAGGACTGAAACGGTCATTCTGACAGTAAAATTCAGGCAGACTGTTAAGTATCCTGTGGGAGCATGTACCAAAATGCATATTATCTATGGGACCTTAGACTGAGCACAAGGAAGGCAACTATGTATGGATTAAGTTATTGTTGGTTTTTAAAGGTTGCACTTATTGCCGTGCTGATCTACTAACCTAGCTAGATTACTGTTGTCATGGCAGATATAACTCTTATTTGGGTATAAAAGGCATGCACTGTGTGCGAACAACATACAAAATATCTAAAATAATATATGTCAACTAAGGTGTTGTTATTGACATTGTTTTGTTCTTTTTTTCTTATTCATTTCTTACAGCGTTGACTTCTGTCGTATAGATGCACATCCTTCATCCTCTGTATGATTGATCTCCTCGTGTTTTCTATTTCTTCATGTAAGCAAACAAGAAAAAATTGTTTTGGATTTGGTCGCTTTGTGGAATTGGGACGTCTGGGTTTGGTAATCTTATCTGCAGGACAACAAACAGAAGGGGGAGTGGTCCTGTTGTTTCTGTCAATACATTTAGTATGTGCAATGTAAGATCTGGAGCAGTGAGCGCCTGGTCTAGATAGCCGTATTACAAAAAAAACAAAATCTAATTCGCATGTCGTGTTTAACAATAGATATTGACAAAATCCTTTTCAACGAATAATGGTAAAATTAGTTGACAGCCATTACTTGGGCAGGGAAAAAAACCACATACAAGTGATGTACGTGCAACTATTAATTTTGAATGGCACAACACAACACCCAACAAGCAAGAGCGAAATTAAAGGCTGCACGTAGCATTCACACACAAACATTTTCATGTGTGACGCATGACACGACAGATAGCCACTGCCCCAGACCCAAACCACCTTCACTGCCCCAAACAACCTTCATGGCTTCCTATATGTTAAGTAAGTTTCGTCCAACTGAAGCACAATTTATCAAGGAATACTATCCAAAATTCTTCAATGTTTTAGAATACATAACTCACAGAATTCACTGTTGATCTATCATATGATATCCGATGAGCTGACAATCCACCGGAAACCTGCTTGCTTTAGGTGTAACTGAAAGCAGCTTCAACCATTTCAGATTCCAACTCCATGCAGAATATAATCCTTGAGTCAGTATTATTCTAGTCAACTGAGCAGAGTGCGCACCATCAGATGCATGACAAAAAAATTAGCCGCACTTTTTTTTTTTTTTTTTTGAGAAAACAGCCGTGGGACGTCATATGCACAAATACTTGATTCTCAACTTGAACACAAGCACTGGGCTCTAGTAACTGGGCCATAAGACAGCGACGCCAAGTTCTGTTTCATTTATCTACACAGATTAAGATGAACTTAGGATTCTTCAAAGGTCCTCCAAATAACAGCAGATCCAGTCTCCAATCAGAAACAGTGAGCGCATCAAAGATCCTGCAAACAACAGTTAAGCAGCAAAACTCACTTAGCATTTCACATGAGTCAAGCATGTCTTGTTAGGACCACACTGAAAAATTACATTGCCAATTGTGTCTGAATTTCCATTTTTTTTCTGATAAAAAGGCACGAGGGTAGTGGGTGTCAACTGTGAAATATTCAATATGCTGAACAAACGTCGACTAAGACTAAGAATTTTCATGTATTTATTCGAAACATACGACACAGGGGGAAATATATCATATTGTCTGCAGGGCCATCCTTGCTGTGCCATTCGTACAGCACAGTTTGACAATGGATTAGGTGTTATTGTTTCTTCAACCAGAAGAATCCTCTGCGTGCAAAAAACACATATAACCCTCATCCTGTTTTCTGTTGAACCATTATGAAATTTGGAGAAACATGCTTCGGAACATCAAGGTAATACAGCACAAATAAAGCATTGAGCTAGGTCAAAGTAACTGATGAAGGCATCAATAAAAACAGTGGTATGAAAACCAATAATTAGTTAGACACAGTTTCTCATAATTGAATTGTTCACTTTGTTTTTGCTGCATATCTGAACAACGGTAACAAGATGAATAGTGATCTACATTACACGGGTGTCTTTACTCTTATAACATATATAAACAAAGAAAGACAGGGATACTTACCAGGAACCTAAAACCTGATTAGTATACCAGCAATAATCTTCAGTTGCTCCATCTCTTCTGAACTAGCAATTCCAGGATCCACATAACACAACTGATGACATGACATGTACACCAGATAATGTATATTATATAAATGTACAAATTCATGTGAGCCTTTTTAATTTCATGTTCTTTGGGCCATTTGATGTACCTGATACTGTGGCTTCCTGAGCGTGTGGACACCTCTTCACCAGCTGCCATTTTTTTTGCTTCTTAGAGACCTTTCTAGATCTGCAGTTCTCTGTGGCATTAAGAAAAACATTTCAATAGCACACTGATAGAGAAACAGCAATTTAAAGTCTATTCTAGAAGTTTCAAAGTGGACTATGGATACAAAAATAAGGAACCAAAGCAAAGAAAATATAACCCACAATATGTTGCAACACATCAAAACAATGACTTGTTACAACGAATGTGGACACATGCTTTTGGTATCTAAGCTGCTGCTTTCTCAATCTAAGAGTCAATTCACATGAGAAGCAAGAGGTCCTCAAGATTTTCTATAGGGTTAAACATACATGAACGCCGGTTAGACACCAGATGTTCAGTTTATGTTGGTGGTCCTCAAAGTGATTGTTCAGAAAAAGCGTGAAAAATGAAAATACCAAATAGCACAATACTCGCTGAGCTTTAAAACCAATCAACTGACACCATAAGCTGATCTTCAAATAGAATGTGAGACTAAATCATAAACTAGGAGTAACTGACAAAAAAAAGAAAATAGTTTAGACCAATAAAATGAATGAGAACTGTAACTTACATGGCCAGGATCTAAAATCAAAAGGGTGTATTGTTCTTGAAATCCACGATGACCCATTTTCTTTTGAATCCCAACTATTGTCCTTGAATGACCTTGATGTTGAAAATACAGTGGGCTGTGAATGACACCTCTTTAGTTAGTCCATAAAAAGTTATTTCTAGATACTGTAAAGCATTTCAGATTATGGATAGGACATTTGTTAAAACAGGAGATATAGAAGATCATATCGTTTTATTGCTTACAGTGACACGCTGTGTGGTTAATCTATCAGAGCACCCACTTGCAAAGTAGTTCCAAACCCAGTCAACAAGGGCCTGTTGGCCTCTCACACTTTCAGCATCCTCTCGACAAAGATCAGACGATGATTTTGGAGAGTTATTCTTTATTAAGAATTTGTCCATAGGTCCTCAGACTTGACTCGCTGTGCGGCTTCTGTTCTACACGGAGGTCAGATGATTCTGTGCTATCAAAATCTACAATCCTTGCACGGAGGCCAAAGGAGCGGAAGAGGGTAGCACATTCTGCAGCCCCTATCCACTTCTTGGCACCATAAACTTCGTTATGAAAGTGGCTGGAGCCAATCATATCAAAATTTTGGCCCAAGCAATCTCAAGCCACCTCTGAGTGAAGGAATGTCAGGAACAAATCCAGAACCACCAAATAATACTTCTCTAGCTTCTGGTCTTTTGCTTCAATAGATGAGAGCTCAGCATCTGAATATTTCTCCATCCACATCCCCACCCCTTATCTTCTGATGAAAGACTCTGATGATGGTCAATATAGCATGATATCATACTTGTCGAGGAACCATCTTCTGACTCCAAGCAGCTCCTCAACAAGTTCATAATACCACCTTCAACTTCTTGAATTTCGTCGAATTTGTGCTGTGACCAAGCAAGAGATTTGTTCATCCAATAGCTCACTGTGATGGCGCGAGTATCCACTATGACTCGATGAGGCCCCTGAGTATTAGAGTCACTAGTGAATGATCCACTATAATGTTTTGGGTCATTCTGAAAAAAAAAAAAAAGATCAGCTGAATTATAACTCTGCCAAAACAAGGAATGCAAAACATCAAGTACATGGCGTTTCTGGACTAGTGGATCACAAATCAGGACACTGCTCAAGTCTAAGCATATCTCTGATAAAGGTTTTAACAGAAACAAACAATTTCAGGCAGTATATTTTCATGGTATCTGTACTAGATTCAACAAGTGCTATGCAGAGAAAAACCTTTCAATTATTGAAATGAACCACGATCTACGGCTACTATTATTAAAACAATGTGAGAAAAATAAGCCAAAGCAATATTATTACCGTGGTATCTGTACTTGATTCAGCTATTGCCATCTGTTGTGCTAATTCCATGTCCCTTTGGAGCTGATCATCATCAAAGTGGCTATTAGCATGCCTGCAAAAGATAGTGGTATGTTGTGTATAATGCCAGGGGAGAAAGAAAAAGAAGAGAGGAGACGCTCAATTGCAGAAGCATGGAGAAGACTCTGCATTACCATTCCAGCTCAACTGTGAGAACTTGTATATTGCAGATGGGACAGGATGAGATCGTCTCCATAGGAATACTCCTACAGTTGAAAACAATGGGGGGAAAAGCATCAGGCACGGAAGTAGGTGCCAAATATCAACATCACACATGGTGTAGTAACCCTTTAGCCAGTAGAGGTGAGGTACATTAATCTCTCTTTGAAAGGTCAAATAAATAGAGGCAACAATTATGAGAGGTATCAGGATCAATCTCCTACAAACTTGAACAAAGATATATTGGTGATGCCATAAGCATGAAAAAGGGAAGGAAACTGTCAAGCAGTACAATTAGTATTATATATAACGTGCAGATGTGACGGGAACATTGACTGGACCCAGTGGCGGAGCTCGTCAATTTTGACACCTAGGGCCATTATCAATTGACGAGCTCCACTATGGCAATATCAAAGACGCCTCCTGGATCGGGGCTAATAGGGATCAGCAACAATTGGTATCATAAATTCAGGATCAGCAACAATATCATCAGCACTAGGAGTAGCGGGGGATTATTTTGCAAACCATTTACATTGCTAGCAGGTTTCTTCTACTGTTGGTGGTGGTTCTACTGCCTGTGCTTCTATTACTTCTGATTGGGGTTATGCAGGTGGTTGTGCTCGTGGTGCTGCTTGAACCATTGGTTTAGGAGCCGGAGTACTAAAAACTGATTTTATTATCCCGCTCCTCTTCGTTGTGCAACTCAAAGTAGTACAAAAATTAAAATAAAATTCCTACTAAATCTGGAACTTAGAACATGAGCAGTGGCCAGTGGTAATTGGGAAAAGAAAAGAGGGATTAGCAGCTTACGCTCAAGCTCCTGCCGTCTTGCCCCCCCTGCCTGCCCCTGCGGCTTGCTGCGCTTGCGGTTGGGCACTTGGGCCGGCGGCCGCTGTGACCAGTGCGTGCGCCGTGCGGTGCGGCCGTGTGGGTGCCGTCCTGCTGCTGTTTGTGGCGTGCCTCGTGCGCCCACGCAACGCCCGACCGGCGGTGACTGGCTGCTGCTAGGTTCGCCAAATCGCTGATTCGGGAGAAGAACAGTCGCCGGCTCGGAAGCGGAACTGCGGAACGGGCCACGGACGCGCGTTGCCTCTGCTCTGACTCCTCCCCTCTCTGTTGGGTCAATTTCATTTTTGGGCCAAAAATTTCTGCTATCCTAAAAAATATTTTTTTTTGGGCCGCGACTAGGCCGTGGCCCTAGACCCATATCCGCCCTCTCAGGACAGAGTGTTGTTCCTTGCCATTTTAGTTGTACAGTACTAGTGAAGATCTCTCATAAACTTACAGTCAGCGATCAGTGTTGAACCAATAGTGACCAATCAGTGTCGTCTAGTCGAGACTTACCCCTCCGTCCACTGAGTTTGTCACCCCGGATTCCGTGCCATCTTATTCGATGCTTCGTCTTATTCAAATTTTTTGTATAAATATAATTTATTTTGTTACGACTTATTTTATCAATGAAGATTTGAATATTGATTAATTTATTTTATGATTTGCATAAATATTTTGAATAAGGCGGATGGTCAAACGTGAAGTTCAAAAGTCAAAACGACGAACTCAAAATGTGGGACAGAGGAGTAGATGCGAGTGTCAAGTTAAGTAGGAGTATGTTTATAATAAAAACAGATGTACATGTAGCTGTTGAAATATATTAGTACTAGACTAGTTTGTATCATGATGAAGTAGCATAAGCAATATCCGTTTAATGAATGAATAATGATGACTATGTCTTGGTCCATCACAAGCAGCAGACATGTTTGCAAAGAAGACGACTCTGTAGAAAGGAAGATATGTACACGGGGAGATAGGATTTGAGGAGAGTAGATGGAGAAAGACGCATACCAGTTCCAGCGCCAACTGATGCTAGCAAGGGGAGCAACGGAGAGGGCGACGTTCGTTCCCCAACTCCAACGCGAGCGAGTCCGGATCGAGGCGGCTCCAGGGATTCAAACCGCGGAGAAAAAGTCAATCGGAGGGAGGAGGACGGGCTGCTCCTGGCGGTGCGACGCGGAGATTGGAATGGGGGCGGGGTCTTTTCGCGGCGGTGGGCGAGGGAGCCGGCCGACGACGACACGAGACGAGAGCAGCGCGGCTTGTTGATGGGCCGGCCTAAAGGGGGGGCAAATAAAGGCCAGGACATTGGGCTCGCAAGCTGAGATGTATAGGCCGGGCCGGAGTGTATCCGGTATGTTTGGTTAAGAGTCACCCGTGCTTCATGTTTGCTAAAAAATAAAAATAAAAACCACATGCGGCACACACAAAAAAAAGAAAGATAAAACAAAAAAACATGATAGCTTCCGAAATATTTTTATGTTTTGTTATCTTCCATTTTTAGAAAATAAAAATATGGAATGATAATTAAAACGAAAAACAACACATATCAAACTAATAGGTAGTTTACAACGAAATGAGCAATGAAAAAATATATTACAATAGAAACAACTTACATGTACATAAAAAATACAGCATATGTACATAATAAAATTACAAGAGTTATATCTAATTTAATTTATAGAATAGGAACAAAGATTCTGTTAAACAGTACCCTCCTTAATTAGAAAAAGATGACTCTCTAGAGTGATATATATACATATACACATATTATTCTACACTGGTCACTGGACTGCACAGCTACTACGTGTTGGCATAGGGTTAGTTTTCAGTTGAGAGTTGAGTTCCCTGATGCGTACGGCAGCAGCCAGTCTCGATCTGCATCGTCATCCCATCCCAGTACCAGTGACTGAAGTGCCGCTCTCCCGCACCTTCGCGCGTCTGCTGCAATAATATGACGATGGGGCCGACGATCGCAATAATATGGAATTATGGAAATGGATGTGGTGGTTTTGCGTTGCAAATCAAAAAGCGATGAGTACGTACGTTGTTATGTATTTGCAGATAGAGCCGACGAGGGATTACGTTGGTGGTTGGAGATTTTTTACGACGAGGGATTTTGTGTGTGTTTGTATTGTATATTGTACCTTATTAGCGAGTGTGCGGGGTCTCTCCGTTAACTATACTACTTGCTACTTCTTCGGCTCCAAATAATAAGCGTTTTTAACTTGTTTTTATTCATTCATTTTTGTTATATATCTAGACTAGATACATAATGTAATGGATGTACAATGACCGATAATTTGAAACAAGGGGAGTACTATTTTGAATTCAATAGCGTCAACCTAAAAAAAGAGTGTCACTCTAGGTTTCAAATAAAATTGGTCTTTTTGAATTTTGACTAAGTTCACAAAGAAAATGATATTATATGATGTTGATGCCCTCTAAGGCCAACAGGTACAGGTAAGCCCCCAAACTCCAAACCCCGAGTCTTGACCTCTCACCATAATGTTGCCGGTATCTGAGAATAGGATGATGTAGATGAGCTTGTAGCTCGGTGGTAGGACTTTAGGGAGCCACCCACCCAGAATTCAAATCGTCCCGGGTTCCGCGCACAATAAACCTCCCTCGTTGGCGGCCAGGGTTTGAGGTTTTTTTCACTATCGTAGTCGTGACTTTCCTCTTAATGAAAAAGGGTGGGGTTGCCCCCCTCCCCTCACATTTTTTCTGTATGGGAATAGGGTAGTATCACTCGGACCTTACCCAAAGAAAAACATAGAGGAATACATCGGACTATGGCACTGCCCTAACACACATACATCAGGCAGTTTCATTTTCTAGGAAGGAAAGGAAGAATAATATAATGTCAAATAGTTATATGTCTATAATGCAGACAGACAATAAACACCTCGTTTGCTTGAAGTTATCAGCCAGTCTTATCTTAGTATGTATATGCCGCCATCCATGACCATGACGAGATAAGATCATATGAATGGGTTGGGTAGCATGGAGATATTAATTAGTGATAATTATGTTGCAGTCATCTTTTTCAAGTCGCCCCTCCCTCCAAGACCGGATTCGTTGGAGGCCTTGTTTGACTTTTGGAAAAAAGTCCCTCCATTCGAGGTGCTTCTAGGACTTCTAGGGATCAAAAAGTCTCAAGTCCTACTTGTTTGGTCTCCTTAGAATTTTAGGAACTTTTTAGTCCTAAGTGAAAAAAGTCCCGTGAAACAAGTCATAATCCGCCACTTTTTCAGTTATTTGGCCTTAGGCAATTCATCAGTTCTGCAACTATATACAGATTCCTCGTCATAAAATAAAATAGAATAAAATAATTCACAGGCTATGTTTCACGCATCTCCCTCCGGGCAGGGTATTAGAAGTCGTTTAGACAATGACACGGTCTCCGAAACACAACTTTGACCTCTTGTTATTATAAAAATATTTATGGAAATGTGATATATGTATACTTTTATCAAAGTATTTTTAAAGACAAATCTATTCATATAATTTTCACATTTACAAACTCAACAAATTTAAAGTTATTGATGATTTATATTCCCAACGTTTGACTCAAACCTTGTCTAAAAAACGACTTCTAATACCAAAGCCGGAGGGATTATTGTATAAAGATTCATCACCTTTTAGCCAATTCATCAGTTCTGCTACTATATACAGATTCCTCATCATAAAGTAAAATAGAATAAAATAATTCACGGGCTATGTTTCACAGTATTGTATAAAGATTCAACACTTTTTAGCCAATTCATCAGTTCTGCTACTATATACAGATTCCTCACTACATTCAGTTGGGCCATAAAATGCATGAATCTTGATTCTTGTTACCATGAATTCTGCTACTTTTTTTGAGAATTGAATTTTGGTACTTGAGAGATGGCCGGTATAAAATCATCAAAGGAACTGCACATACACGTGCATGATGTTTGATAAATAAAGAGGAAGGAGAAGTTGCGAAATGTTTGTGGCATTCCCCCATGCTCTACGTACCTTGTTGTACGAGTAGTAGTGCTGTGCAGTGAGGTGTGAGGCTGCTGTGATTGGATTTGGACGGTTAGGGAAAGGCACAACAGCCCACATGGAAAGGCTGCGTGCCACGTCACCCTCATCCCATCTACTCACTCGATCCGTTGGTTGGTGACGTGTTGGTTTCACCTGCACCAGCTTAGACCTCACGCATATCTTGTTGCCTTGCCTTGTGTTGTGTGACAATTCAAGTCAGTGAGTCAGTTCCACTCCCACTGCACTCTATCCGGGTAAGCTTGCTGCTAGGCAATCAACCCTCAGCCATGGCCATGGCGACGCAGGGGCTGGCCGACCAGAACCACCACCAGCAGCAGCAGCGGTCGGAGCCGGAGCTCAGCACCAACACCAACACCAACACCACCAGCAGCCCCCGGCGCGCTCGCCGCCAGCAGCATCGCCACCAACCGCTGGGGGCCCTACTCCGGCGCCGGCGACTTCGCCAGCAACATGGCCGTCATCCTAGCCGCCCTTCTAGCCGCTTTGGCGCTCGGCCTGGCGCTCAACGCCGCCGTGCGCTACCTGCTCGGCCGCGCCCGCCGCCGAGGACGCGGCGGCTCAGCCGGTGACCATCATCATCAGGGCACCAGCAGCGTGTCGTCGGTGGAGGACCCGGAGAAGCCGCCCGTGGACCTCGAGGCGCCCCCGCCACCGCCGCCTGCCCTGGTGTACTACTCCGCGGCGGGCACCAAGCTGGCGGGCGCCGCGGCGGGAGTGCGCCATCTGCCTCGCCGAGTTCGCGGACGGGGATGCCGTCCGCGTCATGCCAGCCTGCCGCCACGGATTCCACGCGCGGTGCATCGAGCGCTGGCTCGCCAGGGGACGACGCTCGTCCTGCCCGACTTGCCGCGCACCGGCCGCCGGAGCTGCTACTGCCGCCGCCGCCGCCGCGGCGCAGCCTGCAGATGATGAGTCCGTCACGCCCACGCCATCGTTGGCGTCCTGAATTGCGCTTGCTTGCTTCCGGCCGGCTTGCCTTAATCTGTCTGTGTCTGTCGGCCGGCCAACAGTTTGGTTGGTGATTGGCAATGGTTTTCCTCTTCTTGGGCGTTCTTGGCAGCTGTTTTCTTTTTTGCTCTCTCCTTTTTGCGTGTGTAAATATTTTAGTTTTATCAGAAGGGACAGACGGTCGAGCCAGTTAATAATTACTCTGAATAATATTTACTCTTGTTCAGTGTTACTACTGCTGCCACGACATTGAGTGAAGCATGCATGACAGGAAGATGATGTACTAGTAATTACTACGTGCGTGGTATAGTACACAGTTATTAGCCGCTAGCTCTAGTAACCTCCATCCTCATCTAAGCAGAGTGACAACTGATAAGAGTGAGTGAGTCAGTGAGTGAATGATGAAGTGAGTCAAATCAGGTGAGGTGAGGTGTCCGTTTCAGCTGCGTGCTACAAGAATCGATGCCGGAGTGGGCGCTGCGGTATGGGATTGGGTATGGGATTGGCATGTGGATTGCGGCTGTGTGGCCGCACGCCACACCAGCAGTGTAACACTTTAGTGTTGGTTCATGCATGCAGCAACAGAGCCCACAAGTGGCACAAATGATCAGTCATATAATCAATTCTATGTAATTTTATTCAAAGTTGAACAATACAAGATTATTGTTCAGAGCTTAGATATAGGTCTTTCGTTTCTTACATTTTTGTCACCAAGGTGAAAAACAAACCGTCACCCTCAAGCTAGCTTTCACTTTGAGAGAACTTTTGATGACAAGCTAGAACACCCTCTCTCTCACTCTTCAAATTTTAGGGGGAAAAGGCTTTGAGAAACGGATAGGTTGGTTAAAGGTTTGCTAAGTACGAGAACTTCTTATGTGTTCTTTAATTAATGAGAGTTTTTATGGTGCTTGGAAGGAACCGGTGGTTCCTCCAGTGAATCTATTTTTAGCCGGTTCCTCTTACTTAATTATAATTAAAGGGTAGTTTTAGTACTTTGGTAAATTAACTTTGATCTTGCTCGCCGGGTACCCTCTGGTCGCGCTGCTCGGCGCCGCCTTCTTGCCCTGTCTGACGAAGATCGGGACGCGAGGGCGCCGCGCTCCAGGAAGACCCGGATCTCCACGACGGCGTAGGGGTTGGCCAGCGACACCGTCGTGACCACGACCACGGCCGCCAAGGCCACGTCCATGGCCACCTACGCGGCCGCGAGAGCGATCGCGCGTCGCTGCACCGGCGCCGGTCCGATGCGACGCAGGGCACGCCCAACAGCTCCAGCGCGCAGCCAGGCTGCCACTGATGATAGTGGCGGCAGCTGTTCTTCTTTCATGCATGGCGGCGGCAGACGACGGCGACATGTGCTGTAGGTGAAGAGTGCGTTCGTTGACGATCCCCAGGGTGTCTTGGCGGGTTGGAACGCCAGCGCCGGCGCCGACGCGTCGGGGTTCCGTTCCTGGGCCGGCGTGGCATGCGAGGCGAGCTTGGGAACCTCACCGTGTTCGGCCTCGCCTCCTGCAACCTCACCGACCTGATCCATAAAAGGCTTCGTCTTGTTGGCGTCCATGCTCTAGGTAAGACCAGGTTGTGGTGGTCCTCGCACCTTGCCGATGGTGGTGGTCGTGCGGTGCGCAGGACTGGATGTCGGCGGCGAGCCTTGTGCCGTGGCTCGACGGGTGATAGCCGGCAACAGAAACAGGTTCCACAGACAAGTCTTGTATTGTGATCCGGAAGGGTGTATTTCCATTGTATTTCTGGATTTGTTTTCCTAAAGAAAAACGGCCTTAAATCATGATGATGCCATCATGATTTCATATTGATGCCAGCAAGCTAACAAGATCGAAGCAGGGCACCGCACGGCGAGGCTGCTTGCTCCGCTGCTCGTCGGTGTCATGTGTTCGCGTACGCATGTGCCGTGGGTTGCTAAGAGTGTCGTGTGGTCTATGTCCGCGTGCGCCGTGCAGGTGTTCCTGGCCGGTGCGTGTGACGATGCCGGCTCGAAGGCCGGGCCAGGCAGTACGGAAGGCATGAAGAAAGGAAGGGGCTTGAGCGTGCTCACCGAGTCACCGGCGGCTGCTGCTGCTGTCCGACGAGGTGAAGGAACGGCCGGTGCTGGTCTGCTGCCCGTCGAGGAAGAAAGGGCGGCGTGGTGGACAGCAGAGACGTCGGGATGTCGGCCGTGGTTCTGGGCGCGACGCGGCTTGGACGGGCGAGGACACGCGGCCGACGAGGAAGGAGAAGTTGCTAAAAAGACCATTATACCCTTCAATATTCATTCTAATTCGGTTCAAAGTCTTGTAGTTCGCCCCTGCGCCATTTTAGTTCTACCGTGTGGTTCCTCTTGCTTTTTTAACTATTAGATTAGGCCAAATGGAGGGCCCATATTAATCCCAAGCGTGGTAAAAACCCTCTTAATTAATTGTTTATGTGTTCTTTAATTGTGTGTCTGGTAAAAACTTCACACGTAAATGAGGGGGTAATACAAAGGATTCCAAAGCTACAAAGACGACAATAATAAAAAGTTCTAGAGTTACTAATCTCAGAGCACACAAAGCCTAGATCTCCAAATGCCTCCACATGTTCTATAATCATCATACTCTGTCGCAAAATTTGTTTATATACTGTAAAATCGTCTAGATGCTCCGTCGCTCGCAACTCGCGATTTTGGCATCTCGCCATGTTGTGCCGCCTTGTAAAACTCCCCTCCTTGCTTAATGAAATATGTGCTAATATAAGCACGTTCTCGGACAAAGTTCTAGAATCATGTCACCTAGCTAACATGGAAATGCCTTTACAGAAAAGGACTAGAACACTAGTTGGATCGTTTTTGGTGGAGAGGCATAAACAAACTAAATTATTTTAGAGTGATAGCTTCCTGCAACCCTGGCCAAGGGGACACTATTCTTCTTTTGGGAAGATAGATCTTTGTTGTGGATGAATCCTTGAACAAAGCTTGCCCACAACTCTTCTTAATTTCTTCATGAAGTGGAATTTCTCACTCAGATTTTCTGACAAGACCATTCAGTGGAACTTTTTGCTTCCTCTGCCCACTTTAGCTTCTGGACAACTGTCAGAAGTTCCGTGTCATCTTGTTTGATTGCTTTCGTCTTATTCAATTTTTTTTTTTTATAAATATTATTTATTTTATTATAACTTATTTTATCATCGGATATACTTTTAATAATTATTTATTTAATTTACTATTTGTAGAATTTTTTTGAATAAAGCGAATGGTCAAACTCGATAGTTAAAAGTCAAAAACGTCACTCTTAAAGAGACGGAGGGAGTATATATGAACACATTCTGAGCATGCATCTGGAAAATCACCACACAGTGTCAAGAGACACCTAAACTTATATGTAGGGCAATGAGGAATTTTAGCATCAAGGCCCAACTACAATTTATTGGCACAATACCAATTTAGTAGCGCAACACACAGCAAGTCCCTTTTTCTCATGGATGTAGGAAATATTTTGCAAGGGGAAAGCACAAGCTCTTCTTCTGGCTTCCCTTTATGACATATATACTCAACACTAGCAATCTGTTGAGAAGAAACAACATGATTTTGCCAAGCTATGAGTGTCGTGTTATGTGTAATAACAGATAAGAAGACTCTTCACCACCTTTTTTTTCGGTTGCATATTTACCACAACCTACTTCACATTACCTATAACTTTAACTTAGCTCCCTTAATTACACATGATTATTATTGATTCACTAGGAGTTCCTTTGGAAATTGCATGTTATTTAGAGAAATTGCTAGTGTTAGCTTGGTGCACATGGTGTCTTCGCAATAATATCATCTTAATTTGAGAATTAGGGATACAAGCAGGTTTGTCCTCAAATATGCAAATAGACTCAATTTTGTGGGTCATCCACATAACCTGTAAAACCAAAATCTATTTGCAGACAAACCCGCTTGCATCCCTAGGCTACATCATCCATATGTGAAGATTAGCTAGCTAGAAATTCTAGCTACATCATGCTAAAAACTTATAGCTCTACATCCCTATCAAGAGTAGAATGGATAGATTTGTTGTGGTCATGGTGGTCCCTCTTGCTCATGCATGGGTCTCTTTCTTGTGTTGCATCACCTATACGAATGGTGTATATGGATCATCTCTATCGATATCGATTCCCTTTGTCAGTTTCTTGAGTAGCTATACTCAGCATGGATCCCTCTATCACCAGCTGGGTAGCTGCTGGTATGGTGGGTGAGCGAGGTAGCTTGGCAAAAAAAGGCAACAACCTCATCAACAGTCCAACATGTACGCACCTGGTGGCCATGGCGATGGCGCCTCATGGGCAGGCCGAGCACGAAAGCACATCGATGATCATCGGCATGGCCACCGGTCGTAGCCCAACGGTAGTCACATTGACCTCGGCGGCGGCGCGGCGAGCGCAAAGATAACCACTAACCAGCGAGGCCTTACTCCGCGTCGGCGTCGGTTTTCGGTTGTTCGGTATCGGTTTTTGTTTTGCTTTGTTCGGTTTTTTGTGTCAGTTTCGGTTTCTAGGTCCAGCCCAACCGGTTTCCCGAGGAACCGAACTAACACATTGTTGCAAACCAGGATCGTCAATTCCAGCCCAACCAGCAGGTCCAGCCCACAGCCCACCATGGCCCATCCCTAACTCCCGGTGACCCGTCGCGTCTCCGGTCTCCCCGGTCCCCCGTGGAGGTCGGCTAGTCGGTCGACTCGATCCCCATCGCCATTTGAATCGAAACCCTAGCTGCGGCAAATGGCCTGGCTCGGCCCGGGCTGGGCTCTGGCTGGCTCGTGGCGGCAAAGAGGGCTCTGCGTGTCTGCGGGGTCGGCAAGCGGTCGAGGGCGGGCGTCGGTCCGTCGGCGACGCATCACGTGTAGGAAGGAGCAAAGCGAGCAGCGCCGCGCCGCCCCTCGTGGACCTCGCCACGGGCGAAGGAGGCGCCCGATTTTACGGAAGTTCGGTTTTTCGGTTCTTTGCTGGCGAAAAACCGAAAACGAAATCCTCGGTTTTTGGTTTTCGTGGGAATCGATCGGTTATCTAAATCTGGAAACCAAACTTTTTAATACCGAACCGAACTGAATTTTTGGTTTGTACCGAACGCTCAGGCTGAAAGATGTGTATGCCTCTTGCGCACCATGACATTCTCTTAAGAAAGAGCCTACTTTGGTGAGCACATATGCTAGGCTGAATGGTAACCATTGCGTCCATTCCGAATAGGCCATCATTTTAGTTTTCTATGCAAATCTTTCTCTATGAATAATGTTTTTTAGATACATATAACCTGTATAGTAATATCAAATACATGCATTTTTAGACATCAATTGTTCCATATCAAGATTATCAGCTAGAAAGAGCCTGAAATCGATGTTGTGGTCACACGGTGGTCCCTGTAACACCCGTACGGTATGGTGTGCGTCTCTATCTATCCCTTCGATTTTGTTGGATAGCTTAGGGTAACACCAACGCAGGACGCAGGCATAGATCAGCGTTGGCCCAAACAAATATGTCCACCAAGATTGAAGCAACATGTTGCCTAACGCATACTAGATTAAGTCCTTTTTTTTCACAGTTCCATCATTATATATACTGTGATTTTTGCATGAAAAAAACTTTGGCTGCAGCGAGTGGAATATTTTGTATATATATATAGAGAGAGAACGCGGCATGCATGCAGCTGTGGCCCCAATCAAGCAAACAGCCATACGAAGCCACGACACGACACGTTCCTCAACTGCTCGCCGCTTGTGCAGGAGCATCTGACAGCACATATACGGAGCCATCGTTCTGCATGACACGGAGCTTTCGATCGAGCAATCATGGCCATTACGTTCTCATCGTCATCATAGCCTGCTGATTAGCTATATTGATCGATGCAGTCTGCAAGCAGCAGTCGTCATCTTGATTCGTACACGAGTGATTGTTTCAAATTCATGCTGCACGAGTGATTGTACTAAATCAAACTTGTTCAACTTAACTAACTAAGCTTATAGAAAAAATATAGCAATACCGCCGATTTAAACAATAATTATGCTGTCAACATATATTACATGGCGTATCTCATGAACCTAATTCAGTAGTGTATATGTTCGAACAATTTTTCTATAAATTTGATTAAAACTGAAGAAATTGGACTCAGACCAAAACCAAAGCGACTCTGCATTTGAAACCGATCGAGAAAATACTCACTGTCCAAATAACAGCAGTTCACTAAAACACAGCAAGTATAACTAAATTATATTCTCAGTGAAACATGGAGATGACTATCAGCATTGTCACCATCAGCTGCAGTACTAGTCGATCGGTGGCTGGTTGATTCAGGCCCAGGGTGCGGTGTGAGCTAGAACGTGCTGGATCCGCTGGCCCAATCCCTCCACTCCGCCTGGTCCCTCAACAGTTATTGCCTACCTGCCCGGCCATGAAGCCGGACTATAGCTCTTCATTCAATCGTCAGGATGGCAATCATTTGTTTTTTTTTTCCTCCTTTTTCAGAATCACAATACAGACACAGATGCTCATAGATTAACAAGTCATAAATACGTCTCACTGTCTCCTAAAATGGCAAAAATTTATTAACCATACTCCCTACATGTTACTAAAGAAATCGTTTTGAATAAGGTTTGGATTAAAGATTATAAACATAAATCATGAATAACTTTTATATTGTTGACTTGAAAATGTTTAAACCATTTGAATAAATTTGTCTTAAAAAAACACTTTCACTTTTTAATAAGTTCTTTTATATATAAGGATATCAAAATTATGATTTGGAGACCATGTATTTTTTGAAGACAAAAACTATGGGGCGGAGCCCCACAACACTTAATTTTACAAATTTTAACGAGGGACAAAGAGGACTTATAAATGTCTTAGCTGAAAACATCTAACCAAACACATAAAGATGACCTCAAGTCATCACTAAAGCAAAAAGAGCTTGAAGGAGGCACTGGTTTTTGAAATTCCTAAACCAAGTATCAATCTGGACCCTGCCATTTCTGAAGATTTTGTCATTTCTGATTTTCCAAATCTCTCACGCTGCAAATGAAGATCATGTGCACAATATGCAGTTCACATCCTCCTCTACATGTAGATGTCTTCGTAGCATCCTTTTGGACACCATGTCACTATCCAAAAAAAACTTATTTTAGGAACTTGAAGGGAGTATACTCGTAATGCTATATGTCTCTAAAGATTCTACCCGTGGAATTGTGCAGGTGCACGGATTAATGAACTAGTAAACCATACATCTATCTATCTATTACTCTTAAAAAGAAAACCCCACTACTCCATTCTATCGTATACCAGAGAGTGCCATTACCGGTGATTACGCTAGCCGTTTGATGGTGGTTTAGTAGTAATCACGTCATCGAGAGGGCCTACCACCGATCTGTGTTTAAGAGCTAGGTGAAGCCATTATTTTTGGCATTATCCCACCCCAATTATTTGTGAGAGTAGGTTTTTAGGGGCTTTATTTAGCTAGTGAAGCCGTTTCGTTTTATTCCATTTGAGAAAACGGCTCCCGAAGCTAGTGGAGAAAAAAAACCCTTTGTTAGCCACTGGCACATCATTTGCACTTCATCTCCTACCTCTTGTGCTCCCCCATCTCACCAATATGTGCTCCTATTTACCAGGACATCATCAAGTGAAATTTTCTAAGAATTTCTGTTTCATCTTAAAAAATAATGCGACCCAACTTAGGAGGAACTAGGGGGCTTTGTATTAAGAAGAAAATAGTAACAGAAGTCCGGTCCCCCGATGGGGATCGAACCTTGGGAGCGGTTGCTTCCCACACCTGGGAAGCTAACCATCTGGGCTATCGCCCCGTCCCCATTTCTGTTTCATCTTGTCCCGAGTAACTCATGTGTTACTTTATATATATATAAAAAAAAGCAACTCATGTGTTGTCCCTTCGTGTCGTCTCACACTCTAGACAGATAAGCAACCACATGATGACCTCTTCTCTTTTGACAGTAGCATTCCTGAGTTTTGGAATAGCTTCTTTCTCCTTAGAACTTATTTGCTTTGTCCCAACCATACTATATTGCATCCACAATGGACGAGAGTTATTGTGTTTCAGCTTCTTACTTCTACGCGCCTTAAGTAATAGTATATCATATGTCATAACAGAGGCAGCAGAATAATCAAATTTGAACGGATGGCACGTAACAGTAAGTATAAATCATCTTTAGTACCGTCAGCAAACTACTTTCGGAAGAGATGAAGGGTTTAGGTTATTGATTTACACATCTCACTATGCAGTGATTATTCGTGATAAAAACATAAGATAAAACAGTTTTAATTGATTCATATGAGTTGTTGGTCCTAGAAGGAGATATAGTTTCACTAGTTGGCAAGGTGGACCATAGCTAGTGGTCATTGAGTTGGGTTTGGGTTATATACTTTATACTCTCCAGCTGCTACAACAGGCCTTATTAGATCCAAGTGAGTGTGTATGATCTATAAAGCATTACTGGCAATTCAGCCTTTCTTCAAAATTTGTTCTTGGGGGAGAGGATGCAGGGACATGCTGCCAGCTTTTGCATTCGCTACAGTTTGAGAGTTCTTCCAATGTGAAAGTCAAATGAGGGGTAAACAATAAACATCCTCTTTCCATGTACAGTATTCTGTTTTCATCTTACCGGTAATCCCCAGTTTAGTCTGGTTTACAGCCACATAGGAGACAGGACCTTGCAAAGACTTGGCCTCCATTTCATAAATATTGAAGGCTCAAACTCAAAAAGTAAAGGCCATGTATTAATTTATATCACTAGATTGATCGTCCAGGCCGAGCATATTCATCCAAAACCTCTTCTTCTCCGGCCTGCAGGCTCCTGCCAGCACATCCTTCAGCTTCCCCATGGAAACAGAATGCAGCCTCTCTCTTCCAGCTTTCCTTTCACAGCTGGGACTTGCTGCATCCAACAAAAACACACAGCAATTTCCCCTGTTAAAACTAAACCCCTGAGAGGGCAAGAATCTATGCTAGCAAATGCACAATGCTAAGCAAGTAAGCTGGGTAAAACCAATTGCTGATTGCCTTTGTTATCCACAGAATGTAGAGTGCTGAAAGCTCTGCTTGGACACGCGATTCCTCAAACTCATCCACAGGGTCATGCAGGCACTCTGACAGCAGTTGTATCTCCTGGATGACAAACATATCCATCTGGGATGTCGTTGGGGGGCAGTTTTCTTCAACATTGAGCAAGTGCTGTATCCATAGGTGTGAAAGGAACCGACGGTGGTTCCATAACGACTGCAGCAATACATCACCATAGCTAGTATAAACAAACGCACACTCAACCAACAAGAATTACAAGTGGAAGAACAACAGCAGGCTAATTTCAAACCTCTCGCCCCCTGGTAGCGTCTGATCAGCATCTCATCCCACCTAAGCTCCTCCTGTCAGGTCATATACAATCAACTTTGCAGCACCAAGATGGGTTGGTATCAATTAACCATTGCCTAAAGAAAAGCAATGTTGTAAAACAAAATGATATGCACACGGATACTTTTTTTTTGTATCACATTCATAATGGAAAGAGAGGATATGATGCCTGAAGTGATTACAAATAACTGTAGCGAAAAAATAATTAGCTTTTTAAGCGAATACACCATACCTTCCATAGAAGGTAAATTTCCGACTCCCAGCTAAGGGAATCCTCTCCATTCCCACGGTGGTTGTCTAGTAGTGCAAGCAGCAGGGACTGCAAGGATGCAACAAGGCAGGTAAGTACATGTGCTGTCCATCAGATTGGTTAGCAAACAGGATCGTGTGCTATACTGTCTTTAGGAATTTCAACAAATCTAAGTCCAAAATTAAACATAAAGTATGAAGCAGGGTGTGAATTCAAAAGCTCTGCAAATTGGTTTTGCAAACATATTGAGCAGCTCTTATAAGATGCTATACTGGTCAATATGAAAACTGTCAAATAATAAACAATTTTTGCTTCAAGTATTATACAGTACTAATTATAACCATATGGAATCTACTAACTCTTCGATAGTGGAAGCAGCAGTTGTCAGCAACATGTAGCTCACTCCATCTTGTTGACTCCTTCAGCTCATCCAGCACCTTTAGAAAACAGAAACTGGTAACTGACAAGCAGATATTCTGTAGCTTAGGACTAGAAGTCCGGTTACAAGATTAAGAATCACAGAGAAGGAATTTTCAAGAGTTCGAATTGTTTATCCTCACTTGTTTCCTTGCCATGTAAGGAATAAGCCAAGATCGATGCCTCCATGCACGATAGTTCATTTTCGATTTCTGCAAAAGGCATAAAATTATAAAAAAATTATATTTGTGCATACTGTCTAGTTTGTACTTGTGTATAAGTTTAATTACCAGACACATATAAGAGACAAATGAACATTGTACTAACTTATAATATGGTGAGGCTCAGTCAAACTGACACTGTTAGCATCTTAAATAAGCAAGTATTCATGAGTTATAACCTCTGCTATCTCTTTGACCAGTATGGATTCATTCCCTATAAGCTCCAATATATCTTGATGTTGCTCAGCAACTTGTTTTATCACCCATCTCCTGTCGCAGACAGTTATTTTAAACTCTATGCAGTTTTTTTTATTATATCAAAATCAGCTCCAAATAGATAGGAATTGTCTGAAAGAATGAGGTCAACAAGAAAGTTGGCTTCACAAGTGCAAGATAGGGTATACCTATGGCTCCATGTGCTCTCGATTCTTTGGCGAGTAGGAAAGGATCAAGGCACATAATTGCAGCTCATCCTTGAGCTTGGTAAAATCATACTCCGCTGATAGCACCATCTTCCTGCAGGACCGCAAGAAAAGCGTGTGGAATTCAAATTCCTTCCCTCCAGTGCATGGAGCTTGCAGTACTCAATTGAATGTAAGGTGAGAAATGCAAACCCTTAGGCATATGTCGAAAGTGATAGCATTGCATACCTGGAATTCCATGCACTGAGTAGGTCGGGGCAAAAAGTATGAGTAGTGCCTTTGTGTGCCTCATGATATGAGTGGGCGATAGTGAGGCATCTCTTGCATTGCAGTAGGCGTGCGAGCAGCGTGATAAAGCTTAGGGAGGATCTCGGCAGAGATGGCCAGCTTGTGGTCTCTGCACCAGAAGTATCTTGTGTGATGGAACTCTGGAGGTTGGGAAGTGGAATCACCATCTTGGGCGCAATCCAGTGAAAGCAGAATTGTGTCGGGTGCAAGAACCCCACCTCATCACTGCGAATGGAATATATTTTTATGGGAAGAAATTAACAAACACTCTGGTTCCAGAATTGAACTAGAATAAAAAAATGGATGAGAAGAAAAAAAGAGGCATACATGAGGGGGTCATCGTGCAGGATTTGCTCGAAGTGGCAGAGGAGATTTTCAGGGGAGCTGTTCCTCTCCCCTTGCTGTTGCTCCGCTGCTGATTCTTGTTGTTGTAATTTCATTGGTCACTTGGAGCAACAACTAGTTTCCAAAGCTAAACCAATCGAGACAGATATATTACCTACAAAACAACATCCCGTGCTTAATAGTTGTATAACAAATTTGATAAACAGATGAAGCGAGAAGTGACACAAGAGAACGGTTGAAGAGAACGGTTGAACCTACTGCGTTTGTATATAATTCATTCATTTTTTGTGGATAATTATGGCCTTTCAGCTGGCAATGGACCCATGAAAATATAGGGTATGCTCTTTACGTGGCAAGGAATCCCTATTGTTCAAACTTGAAACCATGATTCCAACTATGATTCAAGAGAGGTGTGGTCTCTAAAACTTACATGAGTGTTGAGAAGTAAATCCAATTCAGAAGTTGAGAAGTAAACACAAGCACTCACCAGGGAGGCAGAGACAGGAGCAGGCCAGCAAGGGGCCAGAGCGCAGGGCGGACTGGGTCAGCCGCTGGGCAGCCCGGTCAGCTCTTGGCACGTCCGCAGCCGGTGAACTGGTGGCGCGCGGCCACGCAGGGCCGCGGGGCCCTGCTCGGCGAGGCGGGCAGGCGGCGGCAGGAGTGGGGCGGGAATCCGGCTCCGGCGCCGGCGGGGAATCTCCGCGCCGCTCGACCTCCGAGCTCGACCGGGGGCGGGGGGGGGGCGGCGCTGGCCGGTCCGGAATCGGCGGCGGGTCGCGGTGGCTGGTCGGACGAGGACGAGTGATTATTGCTCGTTTGGGCCAAATTTTCTGTGGGCTGCCAAGTACTAAAATCATTTGGGCCAGATTCCAGGGTAGTCTGGGCCCGCCATTGATTGATTCCATTTGGCCAATCGGTACGCTCCCAGCCTGTTCCTAGTATTTCTGGCTCTAGTATTAGATTAGAGACTGCTGCTCATTGTACATGCAGCCTCTGCTCATTCTACATGCAACTCCCTTCTAATAATTATTACATTATTATTACTCCTCCTCAAAAATAAATTATTATTACTACTTTTCAAAGCACAGTTTCATCACTGAGCCACCGAGGGTATCTCTCTGACTGTATGCTATTCATTTTCTACTAAAAACCTTATTTTTTTGAATTTCCAGTTACTTCTCCAAATCTGTGGGAAAAAAAAAAAAGGATTTACGATTCAGAGTTATGTGCAGCCGTGCAGCAGGCTGGATGTCAAGACTCCAAATACGTGAACCAATTACTCTAAAGATTGAAAGATAATAATAGCAACTAAGTTCGGAATTCCCTACAGTGTCCATGCCTGGAAAAATGATCATTTCTGACTGAGAATTCTAGCTAGTTTCTGTAGGAAGCTGAGCAAACCTACACTGTGATCAAACATGACGGATTGTACATGATGGATTGTGTGAAGTTTCGTGTTCACTGGCATGTTATGTTAGGCTGGATTGGGGTCCCTGAAGCCTGAAGGGCTGTTCTGTTGTAATGAGCGAATATGCAGTTTGGCAATCTGGCCAAGTGAGGGCTCCAAATTATAATATACTCCGTAACAAATACTTGAAATTATAATATAACAAATACTACTTGTTTTGTTGGCATCAATCAAACAGCTATCAAGACACTTGCAGTGCAGCCAGCACAGTTCAGGTTAGATCAGTATTTGTCAGTTTCTGATCTGAAGAATCTCTCTGCATTTCTTCCATTCATCATTCTCCAGTCTGAAGCAGCTGTCCATGCATGTGTTAATTATAACTTGAGGAGCAGAATGTGCGTTGTCAGCATGTTGCTAGTAATCTTGATGATCAAACATGATGGATTGTACACTTTTATGACTGAACATGATTGACATATGTCGGATTGTCTGTAGTTTTTCGTGTTCATTCACTGTACTGGTTGGATGCAGCCAGCACAGAGCATCATGGCATGTTCAGGTCAGATCAGTATTTGTCAGTAGTGCTAGTAGATCAAACCAGCACATACTAAATCTGTGGGCATTACCTCCATTCATCATTCTCCACGGTCTGAGACAGCTGTACATGCATGTGCTAACTACAGCTTGAGCAGCAGAATGCATTTTTGGTAATCTTGAGGCACTGAACCTTTAATTTGGAGCTAAAACATTTATATAACTCAGCGGTGTGGTGGTACACCATCATACATTTACAACTACGTACAGGCTACATATGTAGCCTTGCCTTTGCATCGACCTGGCGTCTTCCACTGTAATAGCTACTAGTACAATTGGAAGCTAGGCCTCGACGAGCGATAAATAGCCAGGAATAGCAGCAATCAGAAGAAAAAGAAAAAAAAATTATGGCAGGGCAGGAAATTACAAAAATTTGAGGAGGCAAAGCTAGCAAGGATAGATGGGAATTGATAGGTACAAGAAGATGCTTGTTCAAAAAAGGGTGCAGTGGTGGACGACGGATCGATCATCAGGAGCAACAGCATTAGATGTCCGTGACCATGTAGTCGTGGTTGTAGGGAGGAGTCCATCTCGTGTACGACGAGCTTCTTGGCCGTGACGCGCGCGGCGGTGGCGTTGTTGAACAGGAACACGCCGGCGTTGGCGTAGATGGCCTCGGTAGGGTAGACGCGAGGTGGCGGTGGTCCTGCCGCCCTGCGCGAACTCTCGACGATGGAGTGGTCGACGAGGACGCGGAGCTTGAGGCGTGGTCTCGTCCTCCAGCACGGGACGGTGCTTCCGACGACGCGCTTGACGATGTCGTTGGCGCTGGACGAAGCGGGTTTCGTCCTGGCAGAAGTGCGTGGTGAGGGAGCCGTCCAGGCCCTTGGCCACGTAGAAGTAGACGGCCGTCTGCTCGTGCAGGTGTTTTGTCGGCGAGGACGAGCAGGCCGAAGGGGCCGAGCGCGCCCCGGTTGGCGGCGCCGCCGCTGGTGCTGCAGTTGTAGCCACGTCGGCCTCGTTGAGGGACATGACGGCGCGGCGGTCAGCTGGAACTCCGCCTCGATGTCCAGCTGCGTGGCGCGGCGGAGGCTGAGCGGGAACGCCGAGCCGTAGTCGATGGTGATGCCGCTGAGGTCGGTGGAGTTGGTGCGTAGCGTCTCCACTTCCTCCACCGGCCACTGCAGCAGGTTGCTGCCCGTCTTGGTGTCCAGCAGCACCGTTCTTGGGATGCCCTGCAATCGTTCACAACAATCAACAAGATTAGCAAACCGTATGTTGTTAATAATCGATTATTAATATCTACTAGTACTTGTTTAGTTTGATGTATTCATCTATGGATTGGCAGCAGCATTATAATACTGTTGAATTATTCAGTTCAACGGTGATGTACAAGCAGGCAAGGCCGCCCTTTTTTCCTGTTCATTTATATATAAATTAATAAAACAAGACAGCCCTTTTTCCTTTTTAATGTTTATAAACAAGATAATCCCAGCCTAAGCCAACTACTACGTACGTAGTTGGGTAATGCCAGTTCTGCAAGCGTGTGGTGGGCAACTACAGCACAGCACATGGTACACACATGAACATCAACAACCTAGTCTACTAGTCCATATAGCAGTACCAACAGCGACAAGTAGGTATGCCATTTTGTACTATCTGTCTCTAATGTTACTGTTTGGATGGACCCAAGAAACGGTTGGGCCAGCAAAGCATGGGCGCAGGTGCATGATAACGACACAGTGTAACCCAAGAGACCACAAGATTTCCTTCCTTGCTAAATAATTGGCATTCCTACGTGTACGTGTGTGGATCCCAGGCCAGACCAAAAGTGCACGTTAACAAATGAATAATAATTGAAAAAGAAATGCAGGAAAACGATGGGTACCTGCGGCGATGCCCATCCTTGGAGACGTCCGCGCGCTCCGAGTCGGTCTCGCCGACCCACCCCCAGAGCACGCGGCGGCGCTTGGCCGGGTCATAGAAGGTCTTGGACGCGTGAGAACTTGCCCCAGTCGTATCGGAGGCCGATGCCGACGTCCTTCTCGGCGTCGAGCGGCGTCACGCATTGGCAGCCGCGTCGTACCTCCCGAGCGCGTAGTAGTCGTGGCGGTCGTCGTCCATGCTGGCCTTCATGACGTGCACGACGTCCCCGACGACGGCGCCGCCGTTCTTGCCGAACGCGTCGGACATGTCGACGCCGTTGGCCGACGCCTTGCCGCGCGTGGCGACGGGGTAGAAGTCGATGCACTCCCACATCCCGGTGCCGTCGACGCGGTGGAGTCGTCCCGGGAGGAGGTCGAAGTTGACGAAGTCTTGGTGCGGTAGACGACGGCGATGCCGGCGTGTCCGTCGTTGTCCTTGGACCCGATGACGATGCGCCAGGTGCTGTCGGAGGGGGTCGAACCAGGCGGTGGTGGGGTCACGGAAGTCCTTGGGCCCGATCCCCGGCGGCGGGTACAGCACGGGGTTGGCCTCGTACTTGGTCCAGTTGGTGAGCAGCGGGTCGGCGTCGTCGGCGGGCACGGCGAGGCACTGCACCTGCACGGACTCGTTGGTGGATCCCGTGTAGAGCATGGCGAGGCGGCCGTCGGGGAGCGTGGTGGCGGAGCCCGTCCACACGCCGTTGACGTCGTACCACTGGTCGGGAACCATGGCGAGCGGGAGGTGGCGCCAGTGGATGAGGTCGCGGGAGACGGCGTGGCCCCACGCGATCTTGTTGCCCCAGATGGCGCCGTCGGGGTTGTACTGGTAGAAGAGGTGGTACCACCCCTTGTAGTACACCGGGCCTGTAAATTTTTTGCCATCACTTATCATCAGATCATAGGAAGGATCTTAAAATGAATAAAATAGATTTGAAACGAATTAAGTTTGATTTATGAGGTTTGATAGAATTTTAGTTTTGGAAGGATGAAAATTATTTTGTAGTCTAGAACGTACTAATAATGTTACCAAATGAGTGGCCCAAACACAGCGACGACGACTTGGACCAAACAACACAGCAACGTGGTGTCGAGGAGGAGGTAGGCCCCCCTAGGGCCCACGCAAGCACACAAGTAGAAAGAAAAGTAAAAGTGCAATAATACTAATAAATAAACATGGTAGGTTTGGTGGTTGCATGGAATCCCGGAGGGTCCGGGTATCCAGAATTTGTATGTGGATGAGCAAAAACAGGAGCCGATGAATAATCATCCATCCCTGCATGTGGGCCCACCCAGCTCCTCATCAGCACGTGAAAGGCCACGAGAGGCGTGGCGTGCGTGAGCTGGGAGGAGGCTGCCTCTCTCTCTAGCAAGTATTGTAGGAACCAACAACAAGAGAGGCAGTTTTGACTTGGTTCGATTGGGATTTAAAATTTTGAACCGATCCCGTAATCCCACACGATTCATAACCGGGAGGGAGTAGAAAATGTTGAGCTGGGTGCACATGCAATGAACCAGTGATGAAATTTGCATGTATTTTAATTTCCCACGATAATGAATTTCATGTAAAAAAAACAGAATTCAAAACGGAAAAAAAGGAGCACGGGCACGTACCATTGGGGTCGTTCATCCAGTTCTTCTGCGGCTGGAAGTGGAATCCGGTGCGCTGCCACTGCAGCATGGCATTGCTCCACGGGAACGCGTTCCCGTCGGCGTCGGCGTCACCACGCAGCCTGCCGCCATCCCACGCGCCGGACGTCTTCTCCGACACGCCGGCGTCGGGGCCCCTGCTCACCACGCTGCTGCTGCGGCCGTCGTCGACGCTGGCATCCGGGGACGACTAGAACGTCGTCGTCGCCGGCCGTCTCTCTCCCCCCACCGGCGGGGCGACGCGGCGGCCGACGCCCGCGAGCGCCACCACGGCGAGGAGCAGCGCGGCCGAAGGACGAGAGCGCCGCGGCGCAGAGCGGCCGCCGGCTACGCTTGCTGCTGCCGGTGCCGGTGACCTCGGCGGACGCGGCGTCCGCGCGGCCGGCAGCGGCGTGTATGAGTAGGGGAGTGGCGCCCATCGTGTCCCGGGTCTCCATTGCCGATGACGGGGAGAGAAGAGGATCGGGAAGGAGGAGGCCGCCGATCGACGACGATTTGACCACCAGCTAATCGCCCGATTCGATCGCAACTGAATGCGGCGAATCGACTGGAATCTAGTATCTAGTTACAATCTGAACGGAGAAGAGATTGAACAAGGAAGGAAGGGTGGGAGAGAGGCGAGCATTTGGGATCCTATTTATAGTTGGTTGGATCCATGGGTGCCTCCGCGCTCCTCTCCTCCCAGACTTCCTCCTCCTCATGCCTTGCCGCCCGCTCTCTCCTCTCCGTCGTCGGGTCCGGGTCGGGTCCTCACTTGGTGTTGGATTCGACATCGGAATCTGACCCGATCAACGATCCTCGCTGTCAGGCACATGGCACCCCATTGGAATTGGACTGGGGCCCAGCCCACCAGCCCAGCCATGTTGGATCGGATCCCATCACCGATGCATATACATACTCCTCATCCTCCTGACAGCAGTATACGCACGCGTTCATGCTCTAGTCGTCAAGTCTAATACGGTGTGCCGGCCGCGCATGCGTACAAGAAATTACGCGCTCATGCACATCTTCTCAAACTAAAATTCATGCATCTTCATCAATTTTTCGTTTGTCTCTTCGCGCTAGTCAAATGCGGATTCGTCGTTGTGAAAAAACAAAGCTCAATTGTACTCGGTCACTCCATCGGAACAATTAAGCTCCAGGTAAGGTAGGCGTTGACAGCCAAACTAGAGACGGTCTCATCAAATTGGCTTAACTGATCGAGTAGTTAGGTCCGTTCAAAATCCTAGGATTTGACCTAAGAATAATTCAAACTTATCAAGATTATACAAATTATTAGTGGAGGGGATCCTCCCAACTTCAAATAGTTCTACGACCACCTTCATTCCTAAGAAACTGGACGAAGGAGCCATAAATAAAATTAAAAAGTCGTTAACTAACGACGCGACAATATCGCTTCTTTTCGTTCAACACACATATATGATGCTTCTTCTCAAATAGTTATACAAGCTAGGAACAATTATTACATTTTGAGTACGACTAGTTAGCTAGCTGACTTCATTTTCTCTAATCTTAAAAAGAAAATATCCGTTACCTAATGGCTTTATTTTCAACTATGGACACGACGTCCACAAACTACTTAGATCGAGGCAGGGCTTCCATTCATGGTAGAGCTTCCATTGCATTGATGGTAGAGAAAAATCAGTCCAAGGCTAGGCTAGTTGTAAATACAAAATCCATATCAGTTTGATCCATCGTATTAGTGTGGCGAGAAATCTTAGAGCCTGTTTGGTTCTAAATAAAGAACTCAAGTGACTTATAAGTCATGGTTGTTTGGTTTGCAAAATGACTTATAAATCAGAAAAAATGGGGTGACTTATAAGTTTTAAGTAGGGTGTACCAAACTTATTGCTTATAGGTCCCTGAATTAATAAGTCACCGCTGTTTGGCAAAAAAAAAAAAAATCACTTATTTCACTTGTTAAGCAGGCTTAACTTATTTGAAATTAAATAGGGCCTTAACTAGTTGTTTTATTGTTTTTGTGGCGTCCATGTTTCCTCTGATTTAGTCTCAATGGCAATGTAAATTTTGGGCAAATCAAACTCTTTATCTTTTTTATTCATAAATTTCAAAGGGCATTCAGAAATTTCAATCGGGTGCTACATACAACCGACTTTAGTTTGTAGCTGTCTTGTGCGACGAGGTGCTTGTGAAGTGAAATGCAGTTTCAGTTTGCTGGCAATTAACCTACACAGTTCCATCCATGGATCAAATGGAATCCGGGCAACAGGGATTAGGGTGTTGATGTAGAGTAAATGGGGTCCATTAACCCGTTCCATCCTCATGCATACTCTATGTTCTTCTGCGTCGACGTCGCTGATGCATACATATGCCTGAATTATACTAGCAATATAATATATGCAATGCATCTGGCGAATGCATGATGCCTGGATCGGCGCCGGCACCATGTGATCCAGCCAATCGCAGCTCCACCGATCCATGATATCCACAGCATATATATGACGGTGATTGAAATTTAGGCCCGGCCGGCGAACACAACCATCACACCGGAACCGAGATCAAAGGGAAAACTACCACCGCACTTGTTTGGCTAGCTTTTGTACTCCCTTACCCATTTTTATTGGGCTGGATTGGATTAGGCTCCATTAGGCCCGGCCAGCCCGTTTTCATCCGTTCAAAAAGGGTGTCGTTTTAGGTTTTCCAAGCATCTTGTTTGACAGTAGATGCTTATTGAAAAAATTATAAATATTATTTATTTTGTTATAACTTATTTTACCACTAGTTATACTTTGAAGTAATGATATATTTATTACATATTTAAATGGAATTTTTGAATAAGGCGAGCGATTAACATGATATCTAGCAATAAATATTTACTCTTTGAGATGGAGAAGTATTAGACACCATTTCAAAGTTACATTCTCCTTGAATTCTACACTCTACAGTAGTACACTACCAGCCGCGAGACCCCTTTTTTTTTTTTTTTTTTTTGAGGGAGAAATACCAGCCACGTACGGGAGACGATGAATATACCACAAAGCTAAAAAAGGTTCCATTATTCCAAGCAATGAGAGGAGGGAGATTCAGCGTGGCCACAAATATATGAAATAATAGAGCGGAAGTCGACGGTGATGCATGCGTTGTTAATTCCAAATCTCTCGCTCTCGCTCTTGGAATCTTGCTTGGAACCCTGGCAGCCTGCTGCCTCAGTGCCTCGTCAATAACTTCCCTCGTCAGCGCTCCATATATGCAAAGGGGTGGTGGGTGGATATATATATATATGCATGGCCCACCGGCCTCCTTGCATTTACTTCACCCAAAACTAGGCACCTAACCTGATATCCAGGGTTTCGATCGTCCAGATTAGGGCCTCAATCTCTAATCAATTATCTTCTTAGGGCGTCATCTTAAAAAAGATTAGAGACCTCAATCAATTATGTTGTTTGCATTCAATTAAGACAGTAATTAGTTAACCTTTTGTTTTTGCGCGCATGAAAAACTAGCTAGGCGAAAATTTTTTCGCAAAAGAAAACCGAGGAAGAGAGACACTAATATAATATATTGCTGAGATTGTTTTATTCGTACCCGCTCATTTAAATTTAACGTGCATTGTTTTTTGTATTCAGCTCCTTTCTTTCTTTTCTTGACGCTCTTTTTGGTCACGTCCACGCATGCCAAGTGGCAGCAAAATGGTGACCATGCACATGCACTGGAGAATGTTATGATATATACGATGAGGATCCATCATCGCGCTAGCCGATCCGATCGATCGCATCACCCAACATTATATGATCGAGCTAGCATAGCATACACAGTACGCAATAAGCCGGCCGGCAAGCGCCACATGCATGCGCATATGACATGCATATGGTGGCGGATCGTCGACATGCATGCACGCAACGCAACGCATGCAGCGGCGTGAGTGTGTGAGCACAACAGCACCACAAATCAGCTCATGATCGATCGAGACACGATACCATTACAATGGCTGCATCTACCTTGTCGATCATGTGCTCGACGTACGCCACCGTTACATTATACACATACAAACGCTGATCATCAGCTGCGCATATATGTCGGGCCGCCCACGTACATACGTCGTCACTCTGGCTACAAGCTGGCGTCTAGAGGGATCGAGATCTGGCTCATCCTTGATTGCACAGATCGGCGGCTTAACTCCATATATACTAGCTAGTACCACTATCTTTCTTTTTGGGAAGTCTTTAATTTTAAAAGTAGAAATATTTTTCGAGAGTTTAACTAGTTCTTTTTATAACAGAAAGAAATGGTATCTAGCTAACCTGCCAAGGGTCTAGCTGCAATGGTTGGGATCTTTCGGCGACGCTTCAGGTCACGGTTAAGTGTTCAGGTAAGGGCGAATTTAATTTGTAGTTAAAATACGCCGTCGGTCGTGTGCGACACTAGCAAGTATACAATTAACTCTATGTGTCATTTGTCCCTTAAGCTAGTGACATCGCTATACACATTAGCTCGAGTCGATTCTGTAAACTCGCTGGTATACCAACGACCAGCACGAACGATCGACGATGATGGCGCTGACAGACAGGGACTCAACTATTTACGTGAGAGACACGAGTCTAGCTAGTACCACTATCTTTTTCTTTTTGAGAGAGAGAGAGAGATGGAGAGGAGATCTGTAATTTTAAAAGAGTAAAAATATTTTTCGAGTTTTAACTAGTTCTTTTTATAGAAAATGGTATCTAGCTAACCTTTTCTGATCTGTTCAAAAAGCGTTGAGTATGAAATTTCCCTAAAAACAAAGTTGAGTATGAAGTTCCAAAAACAAATCTGTATGAAAACAGCTTAATTTCATAATTAATCTAGTTATATATATTATAAATAATATAGTTTTTAGATATCAGTGAATTCTTTAATATATTGGTGGGGCCATGCATGGGTTAACAATGTGTAGTTGAAATCAAAGCATGTGTAGTCATTGTGTTGTCAGCTAGCTAGGTAAGCTTGGGATGGGAGTACTGTAGCTATCTGCTCCACCAACCGAAGCCAGAGAATTAAGAGGTGACAAGCAAGCAATGGAACACAATTGGATGACCAGACGAGCAAGATGACGGACGAGGTTCCTTGCATTGTTGCCGACTCAGCATACCTAGGAGGCAGGAGGTACAATAATGCAGGCAGGGGATCCATGACGCATCATCGGTAGCAAAAATTATGGAACGGGACCTGCCTCTGCCGGGGAGGAGTCCTGTTCCTACACCAGCTACACTCAGAGGCAGATGATGAGTGGCCACCAAGCATGCTATGGAATTGGTGGCCGCGACGCTTTCCAAGTGTCCGGCACCCGCCACGTCGTCATGTCAGAGTACTCCATCAATCCCGTCCTTTTATGTATTTCATCATCACTCCACGAAAACAGGGACACGTCCGCACTTTTGATTGCCCACAAATACAGACTGAGGCTGGCTTTTTCCCCAGCTGATCGATGATCCAGATTCAGCCACTTGGAGTCGACGGTGCTGACAACTGGTGGTTGCTCCTCTTTTCAAGCGTCCGGCAGCTGCCATCCCAGCATCACGCCTCTCCTCCAATCCACTCCTCTGCCAATTTCAAGACTTTACGTCTGCAGGCACGCCCACAAACCACTCAACCTCAGCTCTTTTCTCTGTTGATCGTCAATATTATCCCTTTACTCTTCTTCTGACAATAATGCAGCAACTGTGGTCATAAATGCTGGCTTGCTTGCTTGCATTGCCACTTCCATTCCAATCCGTCACGTGCTACTTCTACTGCGTTTGTGTTTGTGTGTGCATTTTTCAACTGCTGACGTGCCACCAATTTAAATATCTTCAAGTGGATTGTGGAGTGATGTGATGATAACTTGTCACAGCTTGATCGTAATTAAAGGGAGACACGGCACGCAATGAAGAACATATATGTGGCCCCTGACATGTAGATTGTAAGGCGTGAGTGTTAATGATCACGTTACATAAAGTGTTGTTGAGCTGGTGAGTACGTGATAATCATTTACCAAAAAGAACCGGGGAGTATATATACGAATTAATACAACTGTCAGCTACCTAATCGTCATCAATCCGCAATTCTTAGCAATCCGTGAAGGTACGTAAAGTTTACTCACCTCATTTTTCCTTAGTCACAACTGACAATAAAATAAAATAACTAATCATCATCAATCACGCAATTCTTACCAATCTGTGAAGGTAAAGCTTCGATCACCTCATTTTTCTTAGTCACAACTCACACTAAGTAAAATAACTAATCATCATGAATCACGCACTCTTAGCAATCTGTGAAGGTGACAATAAGTAAAATAAAACATCTAGTGTTTTTATTATTATTTTCCGGCAAGTGATGGTATAAGCAAGTTACTTGCACTAGAATTTCTAGGGCTGAATGAATAGTTGAGTATGTGAATGAACAGAGACAACAGGAAGGAAAAAGAAAAAGAAAAACAAAAACAATTCATTGCGGTCCATCCACCAGCAGCATCTACATATTCTACCCTATCTAGAATTAAGGAATAACCATGTCAACATCGAGCAGCGATCAACGTCTCCTCCTCAATTATGCGCTGGCGATGATCGAGATTTCGCAGTCACGCCACGTGGATCATAACAATAATGCCAACGTACTCCTGCTTGTTGGCTTGTCATCTTTCGTCCCTTTTTCATCCGTCTTGCTTGTGGTGTTGGTGGACCAGAATAAAAGCTTCATGGCGCCTGTAGACTCCACGTGGATCATGAATTCAGCTGAAAAATACATATACCGGTCGACCTCACAATCCGAGTTTTGAAAATTCCCCATCCTCCAAACTTTACTTGTGTCCCAAATGCAAGTGCAAACAAAGAGAGAGATTGAGGCCGGCTACCTTTTGCTGTGACTGCGATGGATCGACCACTCTGCACCAGATTTCTCGATTCAGCACATACATTCTTCAGCGTCTATATCTTAATCACCTGACGCTAGCTGGCTGCAGTCTTTCTTGAAAAACATTTTACATGCTATAGCTAGACTCTTTTCGCAGCTGAAAAATGCATGGAATCATCAATCATCCACGTAATTCCAGTCACTAGCGGCATTTTTAACATTATACTCAGCCGAGATTTGAACAGAACACTGATGAGGCGCTGACGCAACCCGTGACCCACATGCGCATCTGCATCTGCATCCCCAACGATTGAGCTCTGTCAGCTCCAACTCGGCATGGGATGCATTATTGCTGCCAAGTCAGCAATGGCAAAGCGACGAGGCAGTGCGTCATGTCCGTCCGGGCCGGGCCGAGCCTCCAATAATTCGGTCCAGTTGAATCGAGACAAGATGCAAGGAAGATTCCAATCCTTTCTTGCTGCAGTTGCCCTTGCTTGTGCCAACACCATCCATCCTCCACCTTGCCACCTCAAAGGAAATAATGATAATACTGTAATATATATGCCTTTTTATTTCTGAACAGATATTGCTACCTCTTTTATATAATCTTTTAAGCCAGTTTAATCTGCACAGATCCTATAGTTTTCATACTTTGCTTTTGTTTTGGAAGGGAGAGTAATGAAGGTAATGTACAGTACTCTACTGGGCATTTCCAGCACACTATATATTTATGTTCAGATGCCTCGTACATGTGTGTCATTGGATCGCACTGGCTGGATGTTCCTCCCTTCCTGTATCTGACATCTGCATTGCTTGCGTGTCATTATGTTGTTTTTGGCATGCTCAGCTCTAGGTCAGGAGAGCCTTGAGTGTCATCTCCAATAATTACGTTTCTATAAGCACCTAACCTCTCCAATAATTTTGATGATCCGTCTCAAACTCAAATAATAATAGGATTGATTGACTCTCTGTCCCCTTCAACTCCCCTCAATCATTCACTTGTTTAACTGCCTGATCTAGAGTGCAAAACCCAACATTATTGCGACTACTATATTATATTCAGGCAATCATTTGCACAGAAAACAACAGCACCAGCTCAGCTCTCGAGTCTCTAATGTGCATAGATCAAACAGCAACTAGCACACAGCACATGAACGGAGCAGAGCATTGAGCAACAGAAAGACCAAATACAGATCGAAAAACTAGCTGGTGGATGGAGTAAACATTGTTTCTGATCTGTCTATCTGTCACAGCTCCTGTGGACAAGTGGTGGATCTCGACACTGTTCTTTTCTGTCCACATATGCCTGCTCTTTCGACCAAGCCATTTGTGCAGGTCGGTGATTGGAAAGCACCATTTCTGCATCGAGATTCCGAGTCGTAGGAAACTCACTCATCATTTCCTCATAGTCTCACTCACCTACAAGTTTTATGCACATATACCAATGGATTTTTCTTTTGTGTTCCCCAACCAAGCTGCAAAAGAGAAACCTCGCCTACCTACAGCTGAATTAGATTGGTCATTTTTCGTTTCTGTAGAGCAAGCAGTAATACTTCTGAAAAATCAAACTAGAAAGAGGGAGACAAGGAAGGGCATCAACTATATGACAGATCCAAATTTTTGGGTGCCCCACAACATACTAGATATTGGTGTGGTTATAACTTATAAGCTTCCAATTAGCCAATTGGTAGTTTAGTACCAAGACAAAGTAGGCCTGGTGTAACTCGGGCTTTTGATTTAGAAAACATCGTTACATAGAAGCACATAATTTTTAAATGGAAGTCAGCAATAGCAGACTTCTTCAGTATTCCCACGGCAGAAGTGATTTGATGCAAACCTTACTCAATGCTGACCATTTACTACTGCTCATCACATGCAAACAGGGAGAATTGAAGAACTGCCTGTTTATGACATGGTGGAATTGTGAGAGTCCAACTGCTTCCATTGGGGCTACAATGGACAAGTGCACCCAGTAAGGAAACACATGCCCATGTTCCATGAGGTTGCAAGTTTGCTTCTGCGCGCTAGGGGGCGATCAAGATTTCAGTGCCTCTAGAATTATAGAAGTGCGCTTGGAGGCCCATTTTCATCTGTATGCACACCTCTAGGTTAAAATGAAGGTGAAGGATCCAACAGTTCTTCCAGCCATGTTTCCAGTTCATTACCACCATTTGGAATGTTGAATCAGCAGTGACAGCTGCCTGAGCAACTTTATCATTACATATTCAGCACTGCCAACTGGTGTAGCAGCAAGATTCAATTCTTCTGGACAGATGACTGAGGCAGCAGCATGTTCTGGCTTTACAGTGATGACAACTGATGTAGCAGCATCACCTAGTTGTTCCAGATGAGAGTTCCTGTTGCACACCTGATTATATTTATCTAATGCCCAGTCATTTCTTTTAATAACACGGCAGAGGGCAAAGGCATCCTGCAGAAAAGGGAAAACTGCATTAGCATACTGGACCCTCAACCCTTAGGCAACAGAATATAGGATAATCATACAGCCAAGCAAATTGACTGCAAGATGGCTTGAAGGCACACCACACAGACCTGGTGGCAGCCCATTTGGCAAAAGCCCATCTATGCCATCTATAAGTAAGTCCCTATAACATATAAATCCACGAAGCAAAATCTAATATACACTCTACAATATACAGTTCTCTGAAACCACTGCTATATTACTCAGAAACATGTATTACAATCAACAGTGCAATACCTTCATATCAGGGTGACTTTACATTCATTCTCGTCTATGCAGTACTCATGCAACAATCCACTCAGTGTGTCTGCCAGAGGGAGGCTGGCCTTCATGAAAACTAAAGTCTTCTTTGTTGTTCCTAGAGTAAACTTTTCAGCTTTATGGCTCGGTCCTTCCCAGTTGATTCCCAGTAACCAGCTAGTGTTGCCCTGTTTGACCCCGAGCCAGTAAGATTCTTCCTGTCACAAAGAGGCAAAGAAATGCCACTTGTTGTCCTTTGATTGAAGATTGCACTTTGCTGCAAATACCATCAGAACTCAGAAAATCAGGAAATGTGTAATGCAATAGGAGAGAACATTTGAATTGCATTCATAAGTGGTGCAAATAGCAGAGAACTTCATCCACAGAGCTAAAGAACAGATAATAGACGAAGAGGATACAGATTGACATGAATCACTTTAATGTAAAACAAAAAACTGCATCAGTGATAAACTTGGATGAAAAATATTTCTGTATACCTGTCTATTATTCACAAGGACTTGATTCAGCTAGATATATCACATCTAGGCCAAACTCATAGATAAAACTTGAGATACATTTTTTTTTTGCAAAGTTCTCCATGAACTCGACTAAAAACTATGAAAGCATGGTCAACGTGCCAGGTAAACCCCATGGTTCGTGCTTGTATATTTCCACCTCTGGTATAAGATCATATTCAATTTTTCTGGCCAAGTATGTTCCTCTTCAGATAGTGAGAAACAAGTTCAGGATCGAAGGGAAATCCAAATCCTGGTGGCAGGTGCATCTCACACAGTACTAGCCTTGTCTTTACCAATAATAGGGCGCACATTCCTCCTGAAGTGATGCACATTTTTTGTCAAAGGATTAATTGTTTTTGTATCTTTGACATTCTTATTGACACCATCATCATCCAAACTATCATCCATGTTAGTATATTTGAGGGTCCTCAAACTGACCATTGGTGTTTGTGAACCGTGGGGTTCTTCATCTAGGTTGAGTTTCGCCTTGCATGCCCTCCATCATTGATATATGATCTCTTTATCATGCTACTATCTGGACTTGGCTTTGGGGTGGAGATGATTCAGTTGTGTCCTTGAGAACCTGGAGTGGAGGTGTGCCCTTCTCTAAGCCCGTCATTTGTGTCATATAAGTAACTAAGTATTACCATTTATGAAAATTATAGAGTAGGTGGAATTATAGCCATAACCTTTTTTTGTTGGCGACTGTCATTTTGCTTGTCTGATTGATTGTTGATTTCTTTGATATGACACAAATGGTGGTTTCGGGATCAAGGGATTTAGCTCTTGTTTCAAATCAGATCCATGAACCTTCACCTTCACATGGTGGTTTCGGATTGGGCTAACTCCTCCCTATAGCTGGACATTTACAACCCGCGGCAAATATGCTACTTCCTTCAGCTCCTTTGCCAAGTCATCATCGGATTGCCCCTCTTCCAAACAAGATTGTGTATGGGTCAGTTGTTCTCACAAATACTCATCATAACATTGCCCCTCATTCACACAAGATTGCCCATGGGCCAATTCATCAGCCAAATCCTCGTCATAACAGTGCTCCTCTTTTACACAATACTTCGCATTGGTCAATTCCTCCTGAGCCACTGAGGTCCATGAGACTCTTGTTGAACCCACTCAGGTCCATCAGACAACAAATACAAATTCTGAGTGTAGAAAGTGTGGTATCTGTGACCATAAAAAAAGAATGTACTACAGAGGTGTTGTGTACAATGTGTGGGAAAGATACTCATGCTACAAATTTTGTGTTCATGGCCTTCACAGCCCTAAACCAATTGCTAAATTTGTTGGATTTGGCACTGAAGGGAAAGGATTTTTGGATTCAAAATGCTAATCTCATAAGAATGATGCTATGGCTGCAGTAACCATTGAAAGTGGTAATTGTTCACGGAAGAGTTGGAGGAAGCTTTTGAATCTCAATTTGAACATTGGAACTGGAAGTTGAGCTTTCAAAAGCATGGTGAAAAGGTATATCTGGGGAAGTTTCCTTCTTCTGAAAAGATTAAAGACCTCAAGGGCATGTCTTTTAAACTGAATAAATTGAACTCTACTGTGCTGTTAAGGATACCACTTATTATGAAGCCATGGCAGAAGCAAAGCTAAATTTGATATTGGTCAATGTAGAAAGTGTACCAGACAATTTAAAGACTGGATTATTTTTCTCCTTGTGAGATTGGATCTGCTCTTGGAGTGGTACAAGAAATTGATATGAACTCTGCTAGGACTGAAGGTGAGGTTAAGATAAAGTTTTTGGGTAAGAAGTATCAAGGACATGCCTAAAAATTATAAGATGACGGTAATACCTTTTGTGCTTAATCTTTCCTTTAAGAAGTTGTGTACACTAGAAGAAGGTTGGGACAGAGGGGATGGAGGAGATGCAGATAAAGAGTTGGAAGAGGATGGTGTGGATATAGATGGGGAAAGAATCAAGAAAAGAAGCCAAACATGAAGGTGAAGGATATAAGTCACTAAGTATCAGCTACAAGCCTGGGTTAAATGAAGGTGAAGGATCCAACAGTTCTTCCAGCCATGTTTCCAGTTCATTACCACCATTTGGAGATGTTGAATCAGGAGTGACAGCTGCCTAAGCAACATCATTACATAGTTCAGCACTGCCAACTGGTATAGCAGCATGATTCAATTCTGGCTTTACAGTACTGACAACTGATGTAGCAGCATCATCTAGTTGTTCCAGATGAGAGTTCCTGTTGCCCCACCTAGTTATCATTTATCTAATGCCCAGTCATTTCTTTTAGTAACAAGGCAGAGGACAAAGGCATCCTGCAGAAAAGGGAAAACTGCATTAGCATACTGGACCTCAACCTTAGGCAACAGATCATACAGCCAAGCAAATTGACTGCAAGATTGCTTTGAAGGCACACCACACACATACCTAGTGGCAGCCCATTTGGCAAAAGCCCATCTATGACATCTATAGTAACTAAGCTTGTCATTTGTGTCATAAAAAATTATAGAGTAGGTTCATCTTTGCTCCGAGGGTGTTTACCTATGATATGCAAAACGAGATGTAAATTTCAGAGTGAATTCATAAGGAAACATTAAATCTTCAAGATCATCCATATTAGAAAAGAAAAGGACTTAGCCAAACCTTTTCTTATTCTTATATGGACATTGAAACCATTTGTTGACTTAGCTATTGGTAAGGATGTGTTTAATATGGGTGACAGCAGACTACCAGTAGTATCTATCTCCCCTCCCCACCTTCGATGTTTCATCCATTACTGTATGTAGACACCTGGAGGCTGGTGGTTCTTTGATCACAGGGCTGCTTGTTTTTTCCCCAGTTCTGGAGGCAAGTTCTATATCCATCATTTTAGACACCTGAACTTTTGGGACATGATCCAACTTGGGTGACTTCCTTCAAACTTGTTTTTCCCATTCCCACTAGTAGAATTTGCCACACCATTGGTACCTTCTTTCATCAAAAGGGTGTGTTTCCTCATTCCCTGCATATGAAAATGCACTAGATTTAATTTGTATACCTATTCATTACAAATTTTGCACTAGAATTTTTAATAGAGTTTGCAACATTCCATTGGCTCCATCATTTCAAAATATGAACAACATATTGGTGGAATACTCATCAATAATTTCATATTCCCTCCTTTCCAAATTATAAGTCCCTTTAATTTGAAACCCAGGGAGAAACTAAATACGCTTTTAAACATTTTTACAAGTTTACCTATGCATATTTAGTTTTAATAATTGAGATAACCAAGTTATCGTTCTTTCCTTTTTTGATAATTTAAGGTCACTTATGCAATATAAATCATGAGTGTAATAGCTCACATTATCTTGACAAAAGCGATTCTATAAGTTTAGAAATTATAATATATCATGAGTGTAATAGCTCACATTGTTCCCCTAACATGTGTGGCTTCTTCTATATCTTTTCCTCTGGTTGTTCATCCACAAATTTTCCATAATATGGTTGCCCTCTGGCTTCTCTGGTTGTTCATCTTCATCCATATCTTCTTCCTCTTCCCAGTGATGTTTGGCTTCTTTTCTTGATTCTTTTCCCATCTATATCCACACCATCCCCTTCCAACTCTTTATCTTTATTTGCATCTCCTCCATCCCCTCTGTCCCAACCTTCTTCTAGTGTACACAACTTCTTAAAGGAAAGATTAAGCACAAAAGGTATTACCGTCATCTTATAATTTTTTAGGCATGTCCTTGATACTTCTTACCCAAACCTTTTATCTTAACCTCACCTTCGGTCCTAGCAGAGTGCATATCAATTTCTTGTACCACTCCAAGAGCAGATCCAATCTCACAAGGAGAAAATAACCGGTCTTTAAATCGTCTGGTACACTTTCTAAATTGACCAATATCAAATTTAGCTATGCTTCTGCCATGGCTTATCAAATTTAGCTTTGCTTCTGCCATGGCTTCATAATAAGTGGTATCCTTAACAGACACAGTACAGTTTAAAAGACATGCCCTTGAGGTCTTTAATCTTTTCAGAAGAAGGAAACTTCCCCAGATATATCTTTTCACCATGCTGTTGAAAGCTCCACTTCTAGTTCCAATGTTCAAATTGAGATTGAAAAGCTTCCTCCAACTCTTCCAACTCTTCCGTAGAACAATTACCACTTTCAATGGTTACTACAGCCATAGCCTCATTCTTATGAGATTTGGCATTTTGAATCAAAAAGTTCTTTCCTTCGTGCCAAATCCAACAAATTTAGCAACTGGTTTAGGCTGTGAAGGCCATGAACACAAAATTTGTGGCATGAGTATCTTTCCCACACATTGTACACAACACCTCTGTAGTACATTCTTTTTTTATGGCCACAGACTCCACACTTTCTACACTCAGAATTTATATTTGTTGTCTGATGGACCTGTCCATCAGTGGGTTCAATAAGAGTCTCATGGACCTCAGTTGGCTCAGGAGGAATTGACCAATTATTGTGTAAAAAGAGAGCACACTGTTATGATGAGGATTTGAATGATGAATACTTGTGTCAACCATGGGCAATCTTGTGTCAATCATGGGCAATCTACCATGGGCAAACTTTCTACCATGGGCAATCTTGTGTCAACAAGGGGGCAATGTCATGATGAGTACTTGGGAGAGGAACTAACCCATAGACGATCTTGTTTGGAAGAGGGGCAATCCGATGGTGACTTCAAGTTCCAAAGGAGCTGAAGGAAGTAGCATATTTGCCGCTGGTTGTAAATGTCCAGCTATAGGAGGAGTTGTCCCAATCCCGAAACCATCATGTGAAGGTTTATGGATCTGATTTGAAACAAGAGCTAAATCCCTTGATGCTTGTGCTTGTGGACCATTTTGGTAATGAGGCAATCCACCCCTTGCCCACGATTGCTGGTGGTGAACTGCATGATTCCTGAGAGGAGGGAGGAGGAGGAGGCCGGCCACTCTGATCTGCTGTTGAACTTGGACCCCTTGGTGCACACCTATTATAGAGGATAAAATATAGAATCATTAGTGCATTTATGAATCAGCTTGCCAACAAAAGTATGTATATAGCGCTGAAATCCCAATTAGCAACGAAATCCTCGCCAGCTCTATAATTTATTGCACTTTTCCTCGGGATACCATTTCCACTCCTACAGAAAAGGCTGTAGAATGCTCCTTAATTATCTGTTCCTGTTTGATGTATTATCACTCCTCTACTTCCTGTTTGCTTGCCAGGGTATCTCTGGGCCTACTGTCGCTATCAGGTTTGCTGGATGGCATTTGTATAAATTATAAAATCACGCTACACACAGACGCTTAGTATATAAGCTGTTTTTATCACTAGTGACAAGTACAATAGGGAGCGAGAGGAGGAGAGAGGGAAGAGCAGAGGAGCAAAGAGGGGCTCACTGGCGATGAGAGGCCGCCTGTAGCCGCCGGCGATGGTCGCCTGGGTAAGTACGGAGGCGCGGCGGGAAAGAGATGAAGGCCTCAAGCGACGGCGGCGGTATCACGGATAACCCTCCGAGGCCTCGAGCGGCGGCGGCGGCGGCCCTGTAGTGTGGGGAGGGCGAGATGCCCTGAAGAGGACCTTGGTGTCGGTGTGGACATTGGTGTGGGTGTGGGACAAGGTTGGCGTCGACCCACCCCAGGTGCGCAAAGCCTTGGTGAAGGCCTGCGTCGACCCACTTGGCCCACTTGGTGAAGGCCTGCGTGTGGTCCATGTCCTTCACCACCGTGTTCCCCACCTGGATGTAGTCCGCTACACATCACAGCACTGAAATGAGATGAATTCATCAGACACCTATATGACCAGCTGAATTAGATTGGCCATTTTTCGTTTTTGTAGAGCAAGCAATAATACTTCTGAAAATAAACAAGAAAAAGGGAGACAGGGACTATTATGACCACACAATTTAGTTGTGGTTTAGCTCATTCAGCTTACACTCTTCATGGAGGCCCAACTCTTTTTGGGTTCCACCAGCTCCAATTTACGAATGGAACTTCTGAAGAGGGAGACAAGGACTATTATGATTTATGACAACACAACGGCGGCCTCATAAACCCAGTCCACACGTAGATTGACATGTTTTTTTGTATGGGATGTCTCGAACAGACATGTTTTTTTTTTTTTTTAAGATTATACATCTTTGATTTGAGTACAGCAAATACAGGCAAATCCAAGGATGCCAAAACTTAAGATATAGTGCACAGAAAATAGTACTTCCTCTGTTCCCAAGTGTAAGTTGTTTTGATATTTCTAGATACAAAGGTTTTACTATGTACCAAATACAATTTATACATAGGTATGACAACAAAAGCCATGTATCTAGAAAAAAAAAAAAAACCCAAACAACTAATAATTTGGAATGGAAAAGAGTACTCTCCAAATATTTGAAAAAGCAGGTCAGAGGCACCATATAACATTGATCAACAGATGCTAATTTATTAGAGTTTCACCAACCATGATGGATGAATCAGTTTACAAACACAGACGTCTGGGACATCTGGGAACAAGGAAATACCTAGTGCAAACATAACATGGATCATACTGCTATGACAACATTACAAGGAACAACATTCTAGGAATACAACATCACAAAGTTCAACTAGCAAACTTCTGAATAGGGGAAGTCCTCAGCAGCAGCACAAGCTCAACTCTATAGCCCGCATGACATACAACTACAAGCATGACATCACTGATGCACCTCACTTGCCCTCCTCCACAATTCTGACAACATTCTTAACACCAACCCTCATCTCCTTTGGGATGGCTCCACCTTCTGGGGATCAAACTTCCTGGCGGCTGAGTGTCCTCGGCTTCCCTGGCGCTGAGGGTCCACGATCTCCAGCATCCCCTCAAGTTCCTCAAGCATGGATCTCTTTGCGTTATGGACCATGTAGTCTGGTCCCTGTTAAGCACAACGGAATGCATTGACAGATGAAACAGGGTCATAAGGTTATTGTCTCATCAAATTGTTGCTTTTGCAATTTATTTGTTTGGATTGACACCACAGCAGAGGAATATGATTTTCAACACGAGATCATCAAAGAGTTTGGAGCGCAGAGAGACCGATGTAGTTTCAGTTACAGTCCATATCGAAACATAGGGACGGTGTAGTTTCAGTTAAACAGTCCATACTGTAAACATGTATAGGAGGTTCTTTGCAGCGTGTCCTTAGATTGTGATCCACCACACATAGCGACAGCTTAGCTAGAGGTGCATGGAATTGTGAGGTGGCTCAAATAGTGGCTAGAAAATTAAATGCTTGCCACTATAAGCAAATTGATGCAGTGAAAAAATGGGTAACACAGTCACAACTATATGCCATAACACTTAAACTCTTATCACCAAACCTCCTAAATAGATCACCATGGGAGACTAGGAAGAGCAAATTTACTTGACTGGGAACTAATTATTCATGCCTGGCAGAAGACAGTGATAGCATATAATCTAACACCAATGATTATACAATAGAATCAGGTGAAAATGAAAAGTCAACTCAATCACATGTTTTATATGTTTAGGCAATGCACATGTCAACATCTCTAATGTCAACAGATGTAGTGCTGAACACTGACAGATTCTTGTGTGAACAATCATAATAAGCAGTCAGCAGTTGTCATTTGCTGAAATCACAACTGGCGCATGCTGAATTGATGCAGAATGCAAGTTTAATTATTTGACATTGACTCACAAAGCAGCACCAAACAGATCGAGAATTTACCTCAAGGGCATCAACGGTCAGTAGAAGGACAATGATCTTCTCGGCAAACCTCTGGCTCTTCAGTGTCATGTGCAATGCTGGCAGTAAGAGATGTTATAGAAGAAGGACCTGATCTCCTTGAGCTTGGCTTTGGCAACCGCGAGATCAGCGAAGGCAACGGAGCACCTGGGAGGCGATGGGCCAGGTGCGCCCTGTAGTTCATCTGGATGAGCAGTGCAGCATCCTGTGGGGAGAGTTCCTTCCTCTTGCCCTTGCAGTGGTTCATTTCAAAAGCCTTGGGACAAGAGCATGATGTCAGTACAGGGGCAACAAGTTGAGTCTTGTTTGTAAAAAGATACTAAATCTCAGTATCAGCCTTGCCCTTAAGAAGAGAAAGAATGCAATCTCACAAAACGAAAGTTGGGTCCGTTTCTCGGGCTATGGATCGGGCCCACGTCGCCCGGAAACCCATAGGCCGCCGGATCGCAGCCAGCTCGTGCTAAGGACCGCCCGATTGTGGATCGGTCGGGTCCCTCACCCGCTAAGCCGACTCGAGCTCGTCCGTCCGCAGGTGGCGGCGCCCGAGCCCGAGCTAGGGTTTACCGGCGCGCACCTCGTCGGCTGTGCCTCTGTCCCCTTTGGCGCCACCCAGTCCTCGGCGCCCCCGTCCCCTCCGCCCCCCATCCTGGCCTCTACGGTCCTGCGGCCGCCCCACGCCCAGCGCACCTCCCTCTCCCTCTCCCTCCCTCGCCATTCCAGCAGCCCTCGTCCCTGCGAGGTAGCCAAGGCCGCCATGGCCGTGGTCCCCAACACACACCAAGTTGGCTGAGACCGCCGTTTTGCGTGCTTCGCACCGGGGTCGAGCAAAAGGAAACAGGGCTGCTAGAAGCTTACACTTCTCGCTCTCAAGGTACAAGGCACATGTCAGATAACTCAACAAACAAAACGGTTGAGACAAAGCATTGACTTTGATGGCGAGAAGCTGTTTGGAAACTAGCTACAAGCATGAGGTGAGACAAAGCATTAGATTGGCCACGAGTCATCTTTAGTTAATCTCAATTATTTGTACTTAATCTTAATTATGGTCCTTATCTGCAAAATTGTTAATAGTTGGTCATGTGTGGTGAACCTGAGACTATTATGTATGTGCATCTGCTATTATGGTGCGTATCTGAAACTTGTTAATCGTTGGTTAACTGCTATTTTAGTGATGGCTGCTGCTGCTGCTCTGTAGCTCATATTTCGAACCAGAGACTATCTTCATTCCCCCTGTCAATATTTCGAACATGCTTAGCTCTATAGCTCATATGATTAACTGATATTTCATCGATGGTGCCTATAAAGTCAGTAAATTGTTAGAGGAGTGCCCAAGTCAAGTCAGGATGCAAGTTGGAGAAAATCAACATTGTCATGATTTAGGTGCTCTTATCCCTGAATGTTTAAGAAGTGAACCGAGAGAAAGGCTATCTGAATAATTTTTTTCTAAAATGAAAATCTATCTGAATGCTATCTGCATTTGCCTGAATGTTATCTGAATACAAATTTATAATGTTATCTGCATTTGCCTCAATATGCTCCTATCCCTGAATGATATCTATATGAATGCTTTCTGAAATGAGAAGGCGTGTGACAGCAGTGTAAAAAAGCAACACATGAGAAGGCGTGACACCGGTGTAAAAGTAACACCATAGTCTGAATGCAACATCCATGTCAACTTCATTTTGTTAGTGTGACAACAGCACCAGTGTGCTGAAAAGGTGTTCTGCTCCTTTTGTAGCAGCAGAGATTTGCCATTGTTCATGATTATGGATTCAGAATTATTTGTTCTCTCCTACGGCTGCAGTGTCGGACTAGCCATTTACGGTATGTTGTCAAAACTACAACTTGGGTTTGAAGTCGTTGGTGCATCATCTGTATGTATATTGTCAAAGACAAGAGGTCCATGATCCTCTCAGAAAATGTGATACCTGTTTATTTTTTGTGCATCACCTTGTTCTTAGTTCATGTGCAATTGAAGCTTTAGAGGGTTTTTAGGACTGCCTACTGATAAACAGTTATCTTATGCCACTACTTGCTAATCTGTGCTCGTTACATTCCTACTTCCCCTGTCAGGTAAAGCACAACAAAACTTCTGCCTCATCATATGGAAAGGACTTCCAAGAACTGACAGGGACATATAATGCTTCAAGGAAAGGGCAGCAAATACTTCATGAAATTGACACTGACTCTGAAAACAGATCATACAAATCTCTGAATGATAGTGGCCATAGGCTATGAAGCAATTTATAGTGTGCATTTAGTATGATATACCACTGTTATAATTTTTTTTAATTCTCAATGCATAAATTATTTCTTATGCCAATGTATACAAGTGCAGCCCTTATGTCAACTCTTCCTCTACCTTGCTCTCAAGTTCTTCTTACTGGGACTAGCACTTTGGAATTAACTTCAGATACTGAACCTATTGTTGATTGCTTTGCATGACTTCCAATATTATAATAAAGTAGTTTCTTATCAGGTAAATTTTCTAAATTTCTATATGGTTAATGTCAATTGTATACTATGTGAGAAAGACAGTTATTATGGTATTTAGTCTCTGCTTCTTTTTTCCTTTGGCCTGCCCTAGATCTTGCCGAGTATGTGGAGAGCAGCTCTCAGTCGCTGAGAAACACTATATTGTGATTGGTGCATCGACCATAATGATATTCAAGAAACCATGCCATTTCAAACTAGGTAAAGAAATATATATGATACTTCATAAATAGAACCGCATTAAACCATGGTAGCATGAAACCTTAGAAATCACATACGAAAAAATAGAATCGACATATAGGTTGTGCCTGTACTTCAATACATTGCATCTTTTCGAACTGCAACTTTTTTGAAAAAAAAAGGATAGCTGATAGGAAAGCATAGAATTCACGACTTATATGCTCTTTTCTATTAAAAAATCAACCACAACAAGATAGATTGGTTGTGGCACTGGTGAGAAAACAATTACACCAAAAGGAGTACCTGACAGCTTATTTTAGATATTTGGAATGTACCCATTAAAAATTTTTGGGACACATCCTGGCATCACCTATAATCTAATAGAAGGAAAACATTATTCTCTTGCCACTGTCTATATACACAACAAACATAAAATTGGGATAACCAGATCATTATTACTTCAATTCACATGGATGATCGTGACACTATTGCATGTCTGTACGTGAGTCCTATATCACAATCCCTATTTGTTACATGAAGAATGCGATGCTAGATTCTGGAGTTTTATATGAAAATTGCTTATATCACTAACACAATATATGTACTAATATCAGTTGTTGTATACTTTTCTTAAAATATTAAAAGCCCTTGTACAGCTCTGCTACTTATATCCTAAGAAAGTCTAAGGTCAACGTTACTGGTTCCCCAGGCGGCCGCGCGGCAACACCGCGCTGCTTGCTAGTGTAATGTTGAAGACGGCCTGAAAAGGACATTTGACACCTCAATAACACTAACTAACCTCACAACCTAAAATCAAGTGTTCCATGGACGGGTTAGCAAGTGAAGCTACACAGATTGGAAATGTCATCTCACATTTCCCACTTTCTAGTGTAATGTTGAAGACGGCCTGAAAAGGACATTTGACACCTCAATAACACTAACTAACCTCACAACCTAAAATCCAAGTGTTCCATGGACGGGTTAGCAAGTGAAGCTACACAGATTGGAAATGTCATGTCGCATTTCCCACAGATCTAACCGAACTTGAAGCCTAGCAGCAAGAACTCAGCACCTAAAGTTAAAAATGAAACCAAACATTTGACTAAATGCAGCCCTAAATTGTATTGTAGTGTATAGAGCACAAAGATGTCGTGACCTTTCTGATGGCGACGCATCCGGCAGTGTTATCCTCGATCTCGACGATCTCCACATTCCCTTCTTGGTTTTCTGCTTGTCCTCCTTGACTTTCTTCTTGACATCAGTGTGCTTCTTCTCCTGCTTGTCCTCCTCATCGTCGTCATGGTCGCCATAGGTCTCCTCGATGGAGTACGAGTTGGACCAAGGCTCGAGACATCCCCTGCCCTTGATCTCCTTGGCCCACTTGACCTTGGTGGCGCCAGCGGCGGACGCCTTGGACTCCCCACTTCCACTTGCGGTCGAACCCGTCGTGGTGGGGCGTCCTGAGCTCGGCTTCCCATTTGAGGTTCCGGCCCCGGCGGGCCTGTCCTCGGCGGTCCACTTGACCTTCCGGCCGTGGGCCTCGGCGGCGTAGGTGTACTTGCGGCGCGGTGGGGTGGGGGCTGGGGTGAGGGCGAGCGCGCGCTCGAGGGCCGAGACGCGGTGGCCGAGGGTGTCGAGGAGGAACGGGTCGAAGTCTAAGGCTGGGCACCGGGGCGCGGCGGCGGCGACGGCGTGGGAAGGGAGGAGGAGGTCGAGGTCGAAGGTGTCGATTAGGGATGGGGATGGGGAGGTGAAGCCGAGCGGGCAGGAGGTCGGGTAGAAGGGGTGGTCGTCGAGGAGGACGCGGTGGTGAGAGGTGGCGGAGGCGGAGATGTAGGGGCAGGAAGAGGTGGTGGTAGGGAAGGGAAGGAGGAGAAGAAGGGGTCGTCGTCGACGGCGTGGAGGTCGAGGAGGCGGTGGAAGTAGCGATCGTGGCTCATGGTGGCGGTGGATGCGGAGGGAGTTGGGACTGAGGAGGTGGAGCCGCGGCGGCTTGGAGATGCCAAGAGGAACGGGATGATGGCGACAGGGAAGAAGTGCACGGCGAAGACAGAGGCTGATGAGAAATAACTGCCGTGCCCCGCTGCTTTCTTTCAGACTATGGGTGGACGGGGTTCTCACGGGGTAAAACGGGAAGGGCCGAGTGATGAGTCTTTTGGCTGGTCGCCATGGCCACGATGAAGGTGAAAACAAGATCCGACCGTGAGACACGGCCACGCAGCCTGGTTTGACTTGAGTGCACGGCGACGCCACCTACTCCTCGTCCTCCAAAGGAATCCGGCCGAAAGCCCAAAAAGCAGAGAGGAGATGAACAGAGAATGAGGGGGATTGCTTTGTGGACACCACCGCATCGGGATTCGAGATGGCAGCCATGTCCATGTGAGTGCCTGCCTGGTGTCGTCCTCGTCCGGTTCCTGCTGTTGCGGCTCACGTGTTTGTTCACATTCACACTCATACCCAGACCAAGCAGAGTGGCAGACAGCGAGATTCTCATCCTACGTCCCCGGCCGGGACCCATCCACCGGCCCAGGCGGCGGCCATTGCCGAGCAACGAGCATCGCCAGCCTTTTTTTTTTTTTAGGCAGAAACCATTCACTTTATTCAAAGAGCTTGGTTTACATAATCACAAACGCCATCTGGTGGCGACGAGAACCGAACAAACCTGCCGTCTCTCTGCTAAAAATAATACTTCTAGCTATTACATGAGCTTCAAAATTTGAGCTTCTTTTTCATGGGCCAATTCCACGAAGTCCATTGAGCGGGCCTTCAACTCTTTTCGATCGACCATAAACCCCCATCCCGGATCCCTTTAGGTTCTTGATAGCGTTTCTGTCGATGCAAAGTAGAAGGAGGACATTACCAAATCACTTGCAAGATCCATGCCTCGCGACAAGCGAGTGCTTCCGCTATTTCGGGGTCAACAATTCCATCAATTACGGGCCCGATGCACCCGGAAAACACCCTCCCGGCTTCTTGCTATGGGCGCACCATTTCTCAAGGCTCATTTTGGAGAGCGCGGCATCTACATTCACCTTCATCGACCCGACCCCGTGGTATCCATCGTCGCGGCCTAGGTTGGGCGCCATGCGGGTTTCCCGTTCTCCTGGCTGGCTTTGGGATTCTTGCGTTCCTCGCAATATCGGTTATAAAACCGTGAGTCGACCGGTGGGCTCTGGAAAGAATTTTCATGAATCGCCTTCCTTCTAGCAAACCATATCGCCCATAGTGTCACCCCCCCCCTCAATCGCATCGGCATGAGATAAACTTTTCGAACACACTAGCGGCCGGCCCTTGGATCGGGATCTTTGCGGCACACATAGATGTTCGACGATTTCCTCCTTCTCGGCGCCCACACACACTTTGCCATATGACACTCTAACAAGGAATGCCTCCGAGTCGGTTGCACCCACAGGATAGAACAAAGACCATTATGCGCCATTTTTTACGTGATGTCGGATATCGGCCAGTAGGAAGAGAGCACTTTTGATAGTCTCCAAAGGAAAACGCTCACCTTTGGCGGGACCTTCACACGCCATAAAGATCGCCACTCCGTTTCCTCTTATTGCCGTCGGGGAAATAGTTTCGGTTCCAGAGAGGATGCGTCTATATTTGAGCACCCTATATCGTAGGAGCGTAAAAGATTCCATTCTTCTCGAAGTGCCATGCCCAAAAGTCATCTTGAATTCTATAGCTCAATGGAATATTCGAATAACATCAACATCCGGAGGTGATAAAAATTATTGCGGCCGACACATTCCGGGACATAGATGTATGATCAATCAACTCACTTACCGGTAGGGGGCGGGTTAGCGTCCTTTGCATGCATGGAGTCGGCCGCCGCATGCCATTCGGCGGTAGCGGTCCATAGACCAAATCGGCGTGTTGTGACGACCCGATTCTTCTAATCAAACCCGGCTATAACACCTCTCTTCCATCAAGAATCGGCGCCAAATCTTGGATGGAGCACTTCCAAGTGTGGCATTCGAAATTCAACTTGAGGGAAGTAGGCGCCTTTAAATTCTAGAACTCAAGGGCGGCGAGTCTTGCAACACTCGCCAAGCTTGCTTTGCAAGTAGTGCTAGATTAAACATTTAAGTCTCTAAATCCTAGCGCCCATCGACTTTTGGCATAACCATCTCATCCCATGCTACCCGGCATGGCTTCCTTTCCCTCCTTGCTGCCCCACGAGAGTTCACGAACTAAACCGGGGGGTGATTGCACAATCCCTTTGGCGGCTTGAGGCGGGAACATGGAGTAAGTTGGGATAGCTTGGGCAGCCGATTTGATGAGGACCTCCTTACCTAGGCCCTGCTAAGCATTGCTCCATCCATCCACGAACCTTGCTCCACACTCTATCCTTGAGGAATTTGAAGGCCCCATTTACGGTAGCACCCACATCGAAGGCATCCCCAAGTACTTCTCACTTATGCACTCATTGTTGACATTTTTTTTTTTTTTGAGCATCACTCATTGTTGACATTAAGCAGCGATTTTATCTCACTTCTAACCTCTTGATGACACTTCTTAGCAAAGTGTATTGAGGACTTTTGCTTTCGTTGATCTGTTGCTTCGATGCTTCACAATATTTTTTGCAAGACATCTTTCACCGCGATCGCGTTCTCCCTATTTGCTGCGAAAAAGCAGCGGTGTCATCTGCGAAGAGTAGGTGGCTTACCATCGGTGCGAGATGGGGCAACCATAATTCAACGGCGTTGATGGCGAACTTTGGATTTTAAAAGGCGCGAAAGGCCCTCTGGCGCTAAAAGAAACAAATAAGGGGATATTGGATCCCCCTGGCGAATTCCTCTTGAAGGCTTGAAAGACTCCAAAAGCGACTTCCATTCAACATAGCTGAAAAGACAACGTAGAGACTAACCTCATGATCGGTTGGACCCAAAGTCGGTGGAAGCCCAACTTTGTCATAATAGTGAAGATATAGCCACTCAACGGTCGTCATAGGCTTTCTTCATATCTAATTTAAAAGCGCAACATCTCCTATCCACTGGCTTCACTTGCTTCATAAAGTGCGGGCACTCATAAAGCTGTTATAATATTATCGGTGATAAGCCTCCACGGAACAAAGCGGTTGCTCTTCGATATGATCTCGGCGGCACCACCTTGAGTACATTGTTGCTACCTTTGAGACAATCTTGTAGGCGGCGTTGCATAGGCGGTCGGTCTAAAGCTGTCCCAACTCCTCGGTCTTGCGATCTTTGGGATAAGCACAATTATTGTATCATTAATCACTTCGGATCATCGTTACCACTCAAAATGCCAAGCACCGGCGGTGATCTCCTTCCCACACAAATCCCAATGTGTATTTGAAAAAAATGGGCGGGGTAGCCGTCAGGCCGGGGCCTTTGTTGGGAACATTTGGAATAAGCGCCTCCTTCACCTCCCTCGAGAAGAAGGGTGCAATCGGGGCCCTCGTTCATCTCTTGTGTGACCTTAAGCGGCTGCTTTGTCAAGAACTTCTTCAAATTACTAATTCCTTACGATGTATAGAGATTCTTGTAAAAAAGTGGTCGGACTCACCCATCACACTTGCATCGAAGTCAATTCACCATCACGGTTTCTTCAAAGCTAAAATCATATTTTTCTTTTTTTCTCGACTTGCCGAAGATGGAAAAATTTGGTGTTTTCTATCTCCGGTTGCTAGCCATTGCACCCTAGATCTTTGTCTCCCACATAATTTCTTCTCGATGGTGCGGCTCATTTATTTTTCTACTAGTTTGAGCTCGGCATGGGGCCGGTCTGTCAGGCGGGGAAGGTCTGCATCCTCTCTAAATCATTTTAGGTTTTTTAGCTCCCTCCCTCGTGGCCAAAACCGTCTTTTCCGGCTACTCAACGGTTGGAGACACCCGCCCGGTTCGGCCGAAGGCGGCCATTGAAACCGCCTGCGGGTTCTCTTTCCAAGCTTACGAAAGTGGCGATGAAAAATTTTCATGCTCTTCCCACATCACGCCGAACTTTGAATCGTCTAGGACCAAACCTCCTTCTATCATTGGGCGCCATTGCAACAATATTGGCCCATGGTAAGATGCGTAGCGGCTAGATTACGAACACCGATGAATTAAACGGGAAATCCGGTCACATCGCTAAAAACGGTCGAGCGGCGCACCCGGATAAGTACCTCCACCCGACTTTTTTTTCTTCTCAAAGGTCGGGGGCATACGAATAACCTATATCAAGAAAACCACAAACATCACGCCACCTCACGGAAGGTTTGCAATCGTGCCGCACTTCTTTCCTACACTGCATGTTCCGGAGGTGGTGTAAAACTTCGTGAAATCGCCAATGCATACCCATGGAAGAGATAGCGTTGACTTGATGAACTTGATAAGATCCCAAAGTCTTGTGTCTCGCCACTTTTTTGTGAGCCCTCACCGTACACACAAGTAAACCTCAAGTCACCCCCTCACGAAATGATGGCATCAATGTGATCTTTGTGAATGCGGTAATAAAAGATACACTTGTATTATTATTCTAGAAAATTCCCAAACTACCAGATTACGGCCATTGCGCTAACGACAAAAGAATTATCATAGCCTAGCGTCTTTTTAGCCCCTCAACGCGGGTCTTATGCTGAGTCTCAAGAATACATAAAATAGTAGGGAAAACTTCTTAGCGAACTTCGCCAAAGCTCCTTAAGCGTAGGTGGCATTACCAATGCCCGGCAGTTCAAACTCAAGCAACTCATTGGGCTGGCGGTCCTCCTCAAGGAGTCCGCCTTTGTAGTAAACTTGTTATCATGCCAGCTGCCCTCTCTTTGCTCTCTTTTTTTTTCCCTCGGTGGCGGTGTAACGAACCTCTAATTTCAGGGCCCCTGCACTTGTCATTGTCCTAAAGACCTTTGGCACGTATGCGAGATGCACCGATAACTTAAACTACGTTGATATCTCATACCCGGGATCAACAAAGGAGTAGCTACAACATTACAACATTTGTTACAAAAATATAGATCGAGTGTGGAAGAATAATAACATTAATTTTACAAATAGTGGATAAGTTACACTTGAGTAAGCTTAACTTAATTGCGGAAGCTAGATAGAAGCGGAAGATAAACGGATCATGTGGGTGCCCCAGAGCATAACCTTAGTTAAGCGGCACAAGTTACGGTACACGCGGCCGGGGATCAACAAACCCGATGCGGGGTACTCAACAAGACTTACCGACTAAAAAGAAAATAGGAAGACTTCGGGAATCTTTGGTCTAATAGGAATCAAGGTAGGTTTTTTAAGCAGAATCAATGACTCATTTTTTGCGAGAAAAAGCTTACTAATAGTGAATCCTTACTTTCAATGTTTTAATCTCAATTTAGTATCTCACCTATTCTAGGTGATCTTATACTAAAGCAAACACAAGTTTCACCTCTTAATCCATATCTTCAACTTTGTTTCATAATTAAGCTACGATGTAAGGGGAAACCAAGTCTCCATATCAGAAAACTTGGGCGATTTCGAAATCGATTAACCGGTTTGGGAGTTCTTTCCACCACGACATATGTAGCACTTAAGCTTGCATATATCAACCCTTTCACCGGATACTCAAAGCGGAACCGCGTCCTCGCCGCGAGAATCTGATGCGCCTCCGTCACGGGACTTTAACCCCCAGGGTATCTTGTACTCCGCCATCTCTCCACTCCGGTCTTGGCGGTTATGCGTTTAGATTTGACACCCCAAGATCGAGGGCTTAGGGTAATGTGGGGAACTAGGGTCGGCGTGATGGGATGACACCCATGGCGGGCGTGCCGTCCAACGACCTCGGCGCGGTGCGTTCGAGTCTCAGTCCACATATCTTACGTTTCGATCCTTAATGCGACAATAGGAAATACTATCGAGACTCCATTCTCAATGCAAATTACGGACGGTCTCAATTTTATCACCATATCAGTATGGTTCCATCATATAGCATCCTTTCTCATCAAAAGCCTCTTGGGCTATCATAAAATTTGGTCAATTTGACTCAAAAAGTCTAACTAGTATAGCGGGCTAAAAGCGTACTAGCATTTTAGCAAAAGCAGGTTATCAAGGTAGATATTGAAATAAACAAGGAATGGTAATGCATCAAATAGGTTGTCACTCAACTCCTATCACCTAATGCAAAGCATAAAGCAAAGGTGATATAAAGCTTTGTAAAAAACACAAGGAAATGTTTAAATGAGCAGGGGCTTGCACGTGTTGCGAGGGAAAAGTCGGTCCAGTAGAAAAGTTGTCGAAGTCAAATTTGATGATATCCTTGTCGACCGGATGGATTTTCTCGAAACTTGATCATCCGAACCATACCAGCGCCTTCTCCAAAAGCTTCATCAACTTACGATTTGACTCACTCTCGTTTACTCTGCGTAGATGATAATGCATGCTTTAGCATGATGGAATGGTAAACATGATGCTTGATGAATGCATGAAATAATAAACATCTTAAGTATAACTTTCTTTCCGCGATAAAGTTACAACCCAACAAAACCAACTTTTGAACTACTCTACAAGATATCATCACCATTGCCTAAGGAGTTCTCAAGGACCATCTGATAGGGGTATGGCTTTAGGTTTCACAAAAAAAAAGCCGAAAGTCTCTTACAAAACCCTAAATTCGAGGAAGTCACTAATCATCTCTTTTTTCTAATTAATTAAATAAAGCATAAAATAGAAAATAATTTAACTTTCTCCAATGGACCCCAAACTTTTTTCCACAAGTAGGCCATCTCATAAAAACAGCACCAAATAAAAGTTTCATGATTTTTGGATAAATAAAATAATTATTAAAAATCAAGGAAGATGCATTTTCAATTAAAATTTGTATTTTTAAATCATGCAAGAACTATTCAAAATCAAAGTTTCAAAAATTTTTATAAATACTAGACATCATTGAAAAGGCTATACAAAAATTTTTCAGAATTTTAGAAGCTCTATTTGAATTTATATGAAAATAACAAAAGCAGACACTATTCAAACATAAAAGAAATAGTAAAACGTTTACTAAAAAGAAAAAAAGACATTCGGGCCTTAACTTTCGGCCCGAGCAACGTCTGCTTGGTAGGCCCAGCAGCACGCGCGGCCTGCTAATGCTTTTTGGTTTGGCTAATTTGCGAGAAAAAGACCACGGACTTTCATGAAATTACAAATAGGTACAAAGTACTATTCACATGAGTCACAAGACTTCTCACCTACCTCCACGGGTTTTCGATTTTATGAGGTCCCTCTTCTATTTCTTTTTCCCTTTCTCTTCTTCTTTCGCGTTGAAGCGAGCGAGGGGCGGGAGGCGGCGTCGGCGTCGGGCGTCGGCCGGCCCAAATTTGCTTGCGTCGGCTTGGCCGAAGAGGCTGGCCGGACCAGGTGGCACCGAGGGCGCTGCGCTTGCAGCACTGTTGGCGGTGGCGAAGGACGCTGGCCACTACGCAGCGGCGCGGGACCATGGCGGCGACCCGCGAGCAGCTTGGCGGCCGGCGGAGCGCTGCTTGGCCTTGAGCGAGGGTGAGGCGGGCGGCGAGGCGTGCGCGCGCCGCGAGGGCGGCGTTGGTGGCTAGGATGGAGAGGGCTGGCGGCGGCGCGCAGTCCGTGCATTTGTTCGCATGGCGGACGGCTCGTCGTCAGCGCCTTGGCGCGGGCAAAAGCCCGAGCTCGCGAGCAGCGAGGAGAGGGGGCGAGTCGCTCGGACCTCTCGGATGAGCCGCGGCTCAGGTAGCGACACAGAGGAGGTGGGCGTGGCAGCAATGGCGGTCGGCGCCCAGCGCGTGTGACACGTCTGGGCGCGAGAGTTCCATTAAGGCATATCATCAAACTGGTGACACATGTAAAGTAGGTCGGTTGTAGCACCATTTTGGGCCATTTGCGGGCGAATCACCGACATGGGCCAAGAGGCAAAAATGTTTACCTCCAGATCAACCATCATTTTTCATAACGAGGCCCATGATCATGCTTTGCTTTCAGTTAAGAGATAATCATCTCCAAAACTTGCATTGCCAGCGACTTAATAATACTTGGAAATGATTGTCAAAACCTTGTCAAATCAAATCAGGTCGATCTCAACTTTTGATATGTTGGTCCTCAAAGCATAAACTCAAATCCGTGTTTTTGGTCCAACTCAAGTTGCTTGACAAAAATCTCGGCAGCGAGGCGTCGATCTGTCGGACAGCGATTTGAACTTAGAAAATTTCTAAGTCCCAGTTTGACCTTCTCTTTCAACCTGAATTTTGCAAATTACTCTCAAACTTTGAACTAAACTCAAAAATTTCCAAAAAGCAACTTGCCTTAATTTTTTCAAGATCTACAATTTTCACAATTGAAAGATTTTCAAATTCTGCCTCTAAATATGACTTTTTGAAATGCAGTTCAAAATTTTGAAATTTGAATTCAAAATTACTTTTAAAATCATGTAACAACTTGAAAAACTTTGTACATGACTTTTGTTCCTCTCAACAAGATCTACAAACTAGTTTTTGGAAGTTTTCTCAAATTTTGCTTAAATTTTTGAAATATAGAAAAGGGGGCTATTAGGGTTTTGATAAAATTCAAAATTGCTTCAAAATTTTGAACTAAACTTTTGAAAACTCAAAATACCAACTTTGCTCTATTTTGAAAACTCTACCTTTTCACTTTTGTGACCACCCTCAAAAAACTTGATAAATTTTGAAATAAATAAAAGGGGACAAACTAGGGTTTAGAAATCGGGGTTTAAACGAGGGGAAAAGTTTCGAATACGATTCTTTCAGCGTCTCTTCGACCGACAACATGACCATGAACTAATACACTTGTTTTTGGCCAAATCTATTGCTTAGCTGGTAATTAACACACGGGGTGTTTCAGCGGTACACAGGAGGTGGAGGTGGAATACCCTGCTACCGGATGCACCGACCGTTGCATCGTACGCCCTTTCGCACTTGGGCTGGTTTGATTGGGCTAATAACAGAATCCTCCAAGTCACGATCCATCTTGGGCGACTCCGCCGCCATGGACTCTCGAAACCCTAGATCGGCCGATCGCGCGGGGCGGGTGGCGAGGGCAAGCGTCCATTTCTTAATCGGCCCGAAGCGCCGCTGGCGTCGATGCACGGGTTTCAAAGATCGACCAACACAACACCTTTCACCCTCGCCCGAGATCGAGGAGAGGTCGCCAAAACCTAGGTCGGGCCCTAGGTGGGGCGGCGACCGCCACACTGCCAAGCTTAGCATCGCCAGCCAGCTGAAACAGAGGATGCCCTGTGTTTGTTGAAGAAGAAGAGAGAGCAGAGCGTGGCCACTTCCCAATTCGATCATGGGCCTCCATGTGCCTCAACTTTCTTTTCGGCCCCGACCCTTAGCATGACGGGCCGGCCTAGTCTCCGACCATCCTGCAGAGCATCGCGGCCCACATATTTGAGCTAAGAAGCCGGCCTGCTCCATGACTTCTGAAAGCCCAACGCCCTGCCTGACCTAGGCTGAGTTGTAGAGGCCCATCGTATTTCTCTTTTCCTTTTTTTTTTCCATTCACAAAAGCAACGTGCATTTTTTCGCAACGTGCACGAGTGTCCTCCAAGAAGAAAATTAGGGAGTTTATGGATGGAAATGTTTTTGGATTTGTCCACTGGTTGAAACGTCAGAGGAGAGAAACATATGCGGCAATCGGCATTCAACATGTCAAGATTCTGGAGTCACCTAAACACGAAATGCAGGACGTGCCCCAAAACCAAAATTAATTAAATCATGATCACCCATCACTGAGGATCATTTTACCAGCAAACTTTAATAATACTATTCGATTATTGTATCAGGTTACAAGGTAGGCAAACATACAAAATCAAAACATATGGTGTCACGGCTTGCACTCAGAGCTAAGCTAACAAATGATTACATCGCACGATCGATGAACCAAATGCATGCTTGCTCCATATTATGCATATATAACACAAAAATCTTATTCGGTCGCCTCGGCTATTCAATTAACAAGCGGCATTAACAATTACCTACTCTCTTCGTTCCCCTAGAGGCCGAGGAGCTGGGTGTTCTCCCAGAGCGTCTTGCCGAGCGGCGGGAGCCTCCTGGTCTCCTCCTCGGTGAGCTCCATGTCTGCGACGCCGAGGACGCCGGCACGGCCGAGCCTGGCAGGAAGGCTGAGGAACACCTCGTGGTCGTCGGAGATGCCGTGGAAGCCTGAGGCGAGCACGGACACGGGGTGGATGCGTCGCTGGTCGCGGAGGATGGACGACACGAGGTTCGCCACGGAGTAGCCGATGGCCCAGGACGTGTATCCCTTGAGCTCGATGACCTCGTAGGCGCTGTCGACGACGGCGCGGCGGATGCCCTCCAGTGACTCCTCGCCGAAGCTGCTGTGGCTCTCCTGCAGAGACTTGAGCACCGGCATCCCGGCAACGCTCACCGTCGACCACACCGCCACCGAGCTGTCGCCGTGCTCGCCCACCATGTACGCGTTCACGTCCTGCGCGTTCACGTCCAGGTGCTCGGCGAGGAGGAACCGGAACCTTGACGAGTCCAGGTTGGTTCCGGACCCGATCACGCGGTTCACCGGGAAACCAGACAGCTTCCACGCCACGTAGGTGAGCACGTCCACGGGGTTGGAGACGATGAGAAGGATGGCGTCCGGGGAGTGCTCCGCCAGTGCCGGCACGATCTTGCGGAACAGCGCCACGTTCCGCTGGAGCAGGTTCAGCCTCGTCTCCCCAGGGATCTGCCTCGCGCCGGCGGTCACGATGGCCAGGTCCGGAGCCTTTGGTGACGGACATGTCGGTGTCGGACACCAGGCGCGTGCGGGGAGGAACGCCGCCGCGTGCTGCAGGTCCAGCATCTCCCCGCGGAGCTTGTCCGGGAGGGCGTCCACCAGCGCGATCTCGTCGGCGAGGTCACGGGTGAGGATGGTCTGCGCGATGGCCATGCCCACGTTGCCTGCGCCGATCACCGACACCTTGGTCAGCCTACGCCGATGGTGCGACGTCGGCGTGGTGGAGTCTATGCCGTCGGACACCGGGCGGGAAGAAGCCCGACGAGGCACCGTTGGCGTCGAAGCCCAGCTCGGATAGTGACGTGGCCTTCTTCATCATGCTCGATCTGCTTGTTGTCACCTGCTAGTTGAGAGGGAGCAAATTTGTGGGTGCTTAGGGAGCCTTAATTTGCTTGGTTGGTTGTATTGTGATCGATGCTGTATATGCCGGTGAGATGATAAGGGCTGCTATTTATAAGCCCCCAGCTGAAACTGAAACCAACCGGTCTGCGTCTCTTTCGATCGATCTTTCTGAAAGAAAAACAAGAGTTTTTGAAAAAAACTTTATTATATATTATATATAGATATAGGTAGCCAATGGAAACGAATGGCGTGTGCATGCGTTGTTGACAGCCTAAACTAGTGCTCTGTACCAAATGAAGCTTCCTGAAAACAGAGGCGTTGTTTGGCGGTTTTCATTTGCATTACAACCAACGGGATTCTTGGTTGGATCCCAATGCTGAATGCTTCGTTATTGCAAGCTAAGCTGATCTCTTTTGATAAAAATAATTTAATAAATAATCTTAGCTTTTGACTAAATATAAATAAATTATGATATATATTCCATTTTTATTTAAAACTTAGTTGGTGATATAAATGTTAATGCTAATTTTGCTAAATTTAGTTAAAATTATCAAAATGTGAGTATCTGACTGACTTCATCAATTAATTCAGATATTCTAGGATGTCATCTTTTCGTGACATCGAGGTATTATACGTACACTAGTAGTAGATCCATGATGATGCGTGCACATGGATCACATAGGTGCACGGTAGGTTATCAGCAGATAGGGGAGATGGCGTATGTTCAGAAGAATCAGAAAACAACTTGCTTGCGCTACTGCTATAAGTTGAAATTCAGTGGGCAGTGCATCGATCGGGGGGGTAATTTAATTTGGATCCTCCACTTTATATGTGGTAATCATTGTTGTGCTTTTCGGTTTTTTAGACAAACATAACAAAAATAACTAATGGACTACAAGGAATATACGAAATGTTAGATCACCCTTTTCAAATCACAAGGTGGTTGATAATCAGCAGATAAGTGCTATATCAGGACTTGCATAGTATGTCAAATTCAGTGGGCAACATGCAGGGATTAATTTGGATCCTCCATTATTGCTCATTGTGCTTTAGGCAAAAAAGGCAGCAGTACGGCAATGAAATGTTAGGCCGGCCGGATTCAACCTTGGTTGATAAGTACAGAATTCAAGGCGTTGAAATTAGTAACAAAAAGTAGGTGGCGGAGGGGCCAGCCGCCGAGGACAAGAATACCCAAATACTGGAGGCAGCAGCCCGCTGGAATGCATGCATGGTTTACTTGGTCTTGATATTTCAGTTCAAGTCTCTATGGTCGACGACGACATATCCTTTCTTCTTTCATTAGGTCCACATCCATCTCCGTACTAGTATTAGCATTAGGTCACCACGTACTAGTATTAGATTTTTGGTTGTACATCCGCCCTTGTTGGCGACCGTACGTACGTGGTGACCACGCTCCGGGGGATGGAGACAGATGCAGTTGCCGATCGAGACATTTGGCCTCGTTTCCTCTCGAGCCAATGTAACGCCCACCCCCGACAGCCACAGCTTCAGCATATTCTAGATGATATGGAAACGTGGGAAAAAAAGATGAGATCGACTGAGATGGGTGGTCACTTTCAGGCCAGCCGGTTCGTCATCTTCCCTTGTCAAAGCCGGCGTCGTCAGCTACCGTCTGGAATGGAATATATAATGCAAATGGAAAAGAAGATGCAACGATCTCCGGGTCATCCGTGGTCAGCTTGGAATTAATGAAGGATATATCGGAGAAGCCAGGATCCGATTCGGACATGATATATGGTCCAACAAGTGCCAAGTCCGACTTTCCTGAATTCGTTCCAACGATCGAAGAAACATCATGGAATTAACTGAGAGTGTTGAACGGAAACCAAAAAGCAAAAGCAAAACCAGCAGCAGCTTCATTTCCCATTCCGGCGGGCGGGCTTCCAGTATTTGGTTACCCCGGCCGTATCGGCGGCAGCGTGCGAGGCCCACGTCATTCGATCTTCTCCAATACGGTACGTAAGATACGTGCCTTGGAGGAGCATGCATGTGATTTAGTGATTGTCACACACGCATCACGCAAATACACAACACCGAGATATTCTTCATTGCAAGCTAAGCTCTTTCAATGACGTATGCATTGGACACGTGTATATGACATATTACTAGCTTAGCAACATACTGATGTATGTACTCAATCCGTCCCAAAAAGGAAAATAATTTCCTTGTTTTAAAAAGATCGATGAGTCAAAGATCGATTTAAAACATAACCAAACTTATTATATAAACGATTTCAAAATTCATGGTACTAAATAAGAACTATCATTAAATTGATCATAAATTATATTTTCTAATAAACTAGTTTGGAGATATAAATGTTAATATTATTTACTATAAATTTGGTAAAGTTAAGCTAGTTTACCTAGCAAAAGTTCCATATATAGAGGCATTGTATTTTTTTTGGGAAGGAGGAACATTATTCTTATCTTTTGAGGAGTCAATAAATCTTAACTTTGGTAAATATATATATGTACTCAAAGTACTAATATATTTTATAGATAATAAAAAACTATTTAAAATATAACAAAATATATATTTTCATCAAAATCTATTTGGAAATACAAATATTGATGTTATTTCCTATAAATCTAGATTTTTATAACAAACATGCTTTATAAAATTAGCAAAGAAGAAACTGCTATGTGGGATAAGATACATGGTCAAGAGCATCCCTGAATTGGGAAGCTCAAGATATGAGAAGGGTTATGAAAACTGATTCCTCGCTTCATATACAAGACTATGATGATTAAGTAGCCTGTGTTGCTAAGACATGATCCGTCCTATGAAGGTTACTAGTGATCTTGTAGACCTTGTAGATTTTGCCTTCCCCTGCATTGAGGAATGTTTGAGTATAGAATCTAGCATCCCATTCTAGGGATAGGAGTTGTGTTGTTTGAGTTGATGAAGGTGACCAATTGTTGGATGTCGGAGAGGAAGCTTGCTTCTATGATATGTATTATCAATATTAGTCCCAGCAAATGCAAGGGTAGCCCTTCTATGGTGAAAATTGAGGAAGTATTGAGGAGAGAACTTTAATATAGTCATTAAAATTTTTGCTGGTTCCTGAGCTGATTAGGAAAACTCCAAGACCTGCATTACGATTGAATGTAAAATTTTGGTCAAGCAATAGAGAAGCATCAGTATAAATACGCAGACCTTCCAATATTGTTGGCATGTCGACCCTGTAGAGAGGGGGTTGAGGCAAGATGTTGAAAAAATGTGGTTAGTATTGAGAGCATTTAGATGATGATTGTGGTCCACATTCATGGGTTCCTGCAAATTGGCATTAGCGCTGTTGTGAACCTGGGTGACCTGCTCATGATGATTATGGTCCACATTCATGGGTTCCTACAAATTGGCATTAGTGCTGTTGTGAACCTGGGTGACCTGTTCATCTGCTTGGAAATGGTTTACATCCTGCAAAAGACTTTTGAGACACTCTAAATTGGCATTAGCTGCATGATGCACCTGCCAGGCACTCCAATTTTTTTTGTTAAATCTTTTATCATTCCTAGCCTTCCATGTATACCAGAGGATAGTGATATTTTCTATCATTTGATTACCACTAGTCTGAGGTGTAATTATACAAGGAAGAATATTTTGGATACCATCATCATCGTCATGTGGGAGACTAGAAGTGTAAATGGAGGGGTTTGCAGTAAAAACCATACAACCCTATGAAGATCACAGAAGAAAAAAAAAACAGATGGGCATCATCCTCAATTGAAGTGCATTGGGGGCAAACTTGCATTGGGAGCAAATGTTGTTATCCAAATAATTTCTAGCTTGCTTTTCGTGGCTAAAGCTCTTCGTATATATAGGCTCCATTTTGCCCTACTATGGAACCTAATTTGGTTAGGAGCATGTTTTTAGTGGTATGTATTAGTATTACTAACCGGTTCAAGTTAGTTGTGACAAACTTGAATTCTGGGATGACGTCGTCTTTTTCGGACCAATGTGAGGAGTATACACGTAGTAGTAGATCCATGATGCATGTGCTGATATAAGGTACGGTAGGTTATCAGCAGATAGGGGAGATGGCGTATATTCAGAAACAACTTGCATTTGCTAGTTTGCTACTGCTATACATTCAAATTCAGGGGGCGCAGTGCAGAGTAATTTGGATTTGGATCCTCTGATCCACTCGCCGCTGTAGTTTTCTTAGACAAATTATAAATATCACCTTACAAATGATCGAGTGGTTGATGAGTAGCGTACTTATACAATTAGGTGGGCACCATTGAGTATATATGAAAAGATGATCATATGGACCGGTGTATTTTTGTGGGGACCTTATTGTGTTAGTGGTAGATACGTACTGTACGGCGGTAGTGCTGCATGCAGGTGAGAGAGCATCGCCGTTGGGCGGCCGGCCGGCCGGATTCATCAAGGCGTTGAAAACGAAAAAGTAGCCGGCTGGCCGGCGCTGACCGCCAGTGCAAACAAAATGGAGGGCAACCAAACCGGAGGGCAAATACTGGAGGGGCAGCAGCCCGCCGCCGGAATGGGAGGTGAAACTACTAGCTGCTGCTGGTTTTGTTTTTGGTCTTCATTTCAATTTCAATTCAAAGTAGGTCATCGTGGGCGACGACTGTCGTCTCTCCTTCGTACATTTGCTATAATAAGATATATATGAGCTGATGCTTTGGAGTTGGGGATCAATCCAAATCCAGTGGTCAATGGAGTGTATCCTAAAGTTGCTTGGCCTACTGCGTGCATGGTCTCGTCACGGCATGTATATGGATCGGATATTCGGATCAACGACAATGTTGTGAGTTGTGTACTTATTAATTGTTGATTTTTAAGACAATACTTGTATGTATATGGTCTCGTCACGGCATGTATATGTGTTATTATTTAGTATAGTGCATTCTTTGTATGGTACAGACTACTTGTATAATATGGAATTACAAGTCAAACTTTACACTTGTTTATTACCGAATATACAGTATAGATTTTTGGTGTGGCATCATACATACCCGATCTGCCAGTGACATGCATGACGATGTTTCCTTGGAAGCTCAAAGGGACGGCGAGGTGGACTTGTCAAACAAACGCCGACGTACGCATGCACCAACGTACCTTGTGAAACGCGCAGCAGCCGGCCATCTTTGGCTTGGTACTTGAATTCGTTCTTCCCATAGTGATAGCATCAACATCCTTTCCTCCGATTCCGATCCTTTTGCAATGCAAAAGTCGCCGGTTTTGACACGACGGGAGAGACCTGCGTCACCTGCCTGACGATCCGGAGATCGACCACCATGCATCTTTTACCGGCGTTTTTCCTACGTTTCCACATCATCTAGATTGTCGCATGTTATTTCCACTGGTCGCTCCCTCGTTGTCGTTGTCGTCCGTCCTCCATGACACGATCTACATGGCTACATGGCTGCTCGGTCATATGATACATACTCCCTCCGCTTTATCGGTCATCCATGATACATACGTATGTACTCTTCTAGTAGTAGTACTTAAAAACGCATTCATGTGCATTCATGCACATCTATACTACTTTATATGTGTATATGCAGGGAAATAGTACTAGACAGGACAGAGGGTACACGACTATATATACTGTATATACCTTTTACAGTTACTTGGAGTACAATGCATGCCTTGGATTGACGCACAACATACTATGCGCATGCATGTCGTCAATTGTCTTATATGCATGCACATCTAGACGCACGTTCAATTCAATTCCTACCTGCAGCTTCCTTTTTGCTGGGAAGCTTCCATGAATATGACCGACCTGTCTTTCGTAGCTGTCGTACCGGTCATTGCCGGGCAGCCCACCCACTCCAAAACGCCCCGCCCCCCAAATTTATCTTATGAAAAAAGGAGAAATAAAACTTGCTCATCCATCCCGAGCCTATGCAAGTACTCACCTTCAATTCAATTCTAAGTGATAAAATGTTCTAGGCAGTATATGTAGTGTTTTTGCTATGCAGATATACTTTTATGTCTACGTACCAATATATATATATAAAAACAATGTATCTAGAAAAACTAAAATGTTTTATCTATACCTATTAATAAAGATGCAAAATTTTTGTCGCCCAGCCCATTAGAATGTGGCCCAACCGTTTCCAGCTCAGGAGTTGCTCACGCCTGGTCCACTTGATCGCACACTAGCGTGTGTGAGTCACGCGATTTCTTTCACACGCCAAGACGCTTCCTCACGCCACCCGCCGTCGCCGCCACACGCTCTCTCCCAGGGCTTAAGCTAGAGCAAACTAGAGAGGGTGCACATGGCTTGTGGGTGCATATAAATGTGTTGCCAGGGGGTGCATATATGGTGAATTTTAATCAAATATATTGTTTTTTCTATATTTGAGGGGGTTGCATTTGCACCCCCTACGGAGAACACAACTTCCTTTCGGTCTCCCATGCCGCTGTTTGCTTCATTTTCAGCGTCACCGCCCCACGCGCCGATCTGCCATCACTCTTGGCGGCCGGCGCCGCCGACCACCGGACCCACGCCCATCCATCTCGGCCTCCCGGCGGTTGGCGGACAGCGGCTGGCGGCGCCATCATCCATGTCCGCGCGCCCCGCCCGACCATCGGCCCCGGCCTCCAGAAGACGGCGGCGCGAGGTAAGCCATCCATGGCCCTTGCCCCCTTGTGAGGTACATCAGCCTCGCCCCCTGTCAAGATGAAATCGATTTGGTTCTCCATGATGTATTTAACTATTTATAGATGCCAATAGACTACTACTTCTTGTTAACTCGAGCTTTGTAGCAACAATAACCTCTTTATAGATGCCAATGTTTTTGTAATGCCCCTTGATTATAAGATATAAGGGGTAATCTGTCACTCTTTCCCTCTCAATTCTTTGTGATGCTTGGCTTATTGCTCAACGAGAACTAAGGGATCGAAAAGAATCAACTTCGCATGAATAAATTGTCGTTATGTCTCAACCATACGCTCTTCTCGACACAAATGATGCGAGTTGTTCTTTATACATCTCTTCATGTAGTTAAGAATGCGAACAACCCAACTTCTTTTAGGGCCTGCGGAGGAGCTCCCGACTGTTGCCTCTAGCAGAGCTCTTGGCGTCGCTTAACCCGCCACGGCGGCGCTCCCAGGTCGACCCACCACCCACACCTACAGCCTCCCTCTCTCCTCGACCCTCCCCGCACCCGCCCGTCCCTCCCTCCCTACCCCCTGCTCGGCGACGCCGCGCAGCCCACGCGCACTCTCGACGACGCCCACGGACTGGCCATCATGCCGCCCACCGGGCCTGGCCGCCCAGATTCAGATCCTTGTCAGGCTTTGAGACCCTAGATCCGTGGCCCCGCCCTTCGTCCGACTCGCCCTAGCCTTGGGGGTGGTCTCCCCGGACCCGACCGCCATGGTGTCAGACCACCACGGATCTCGCCCGATTCTTTGTCGATGCTTTGAGCGTGTTCTTTGGGGCGCCCGAAAAGTGTCCCTAGCCGCCCCGGCATTCGAAAGTGTCCCTAGTGGATAGCATTTGGTCATTTGGCAGGTGCAAATGCTCGATTTGGGGTAGCTCAGCTAAGAAGCGGCGACTCTATTTTGGACTCGAATCATTTTGTTTTTACGGCATTGCTCAATAATAAGCTTATAAAAGCTGTAAACTTAGTCCAATTTCTTTTCTCAGGCAGGCGTGCGTTTATGCTACCCAAAATGGTGGACTTGAAAGCCGACCCATGATAGTCCTTTTTTTTCGAATGCAAAGCCCGAAAAGATCTTCCCTAAAATTTACATCAACATCCACAACGATAAACAAAACACCTAGATATGTTCAAGATCATAAAAAAAGGGAGATAAAGATATCTCATTTCTTCTTTGCTTTTTTTGGGCAATTGCCTTGTACCCCATTTCCAAACCCTCTTGCCGAACCCATTGTAGAAGCCAAACTACATGGACAATATCAATGCCTCTAGATTTAGCACCACCACATTATATGGCTATACAGTTTTCTTTTGACTCGACTACTATTGATCGGAGATGATAGCCCGCGACTTTTATTACATTTCATTGTTGGGTCGAATGATCAATATAGACAGAGGTGATGATTGTATTGGTCTAGGTATCCGTATGTATTTTCAGACGCGGAAGTTCTATCTCCATTCATACATGCAAATAAGCTCAAAATGAGTAGCTCTACTCGTTTCATTTGAAATCACCCCGAAACTCTTTGCTGAAGTTAAAGCGACACCCACACCATCATGACCATTTATTGTGAGGTTAGGCGTAGTCTTGCCATGTGCAAGTCGGTTCTCGAGAGGATGGACCGAAGTGAACCACCAACTAAGCTTCCGTGCTATCTAGAAGATGTGGGATTCGCGACTCAGGAGTTGTGGTAAAGCCAAGCCGGACGCCAAACTTGTTGAAGACCAACATTGCCCTCAATTTCAAGGTTATGAAGAACTTGATCGGTCTAGAAGGTGAACTACTGATCGCGGAACTTTGATTTGAAGATGATATTCACATACAAGACTAGAGACAAATTTATGAAGGAGGCCAAAGAGGCAAGAATACAAGAACGATTTCCTTACAATCGAAGCAAAAGAGAGAAGAAGGATGATGATGATGATGATGATGATGATGATGATGATGAGGAGGAGGAGGAGGAGGAGGAGGGAGGAGGAGGGATAGGGAGAGGAGAGGGACATGAACAAGGAAGAAGAGGAAGAGGAAGTGTAAGAGTAGAGCCGTTGTAGGGACAAGATCAAAGGAGATTGGGGAAGAGGGAGAGGAAGAGGAGAGCAGCTATAGGAATAGGAGCAAGGAGATTGTGGGGTATGAAATCAACGCGTATATCATATCATGAACAAAGTATGGTTAGAAGGCTACCATTCAACATGGCCTTTACAAAGGATGTTAGAGGGTATTTATAGTGGTCCCTTTGACTTCGACTTTCGTAATTCATGGAAAACATAAAATTTTACATTCGACATATTACAACTTTTTCTCGACCGCCACCACGGTGGACCTGACCGAAGGGCGTGACGCGGGGTTGGGTTGCCGGTGCCGGGTGGGGATTTTGTTGGGCTGGGCCGAGATCCTAATTCTCGCCTGCACATCTAAAGTGGGCCTACGCACGCATACACACGAAAGAGGTCGTCCAGTAGAGTCTGACTATTTTATTTTTTATAAGAGAATTTCTATTTATACTAGTATAATGCCCGCGCTATTGCCATGGGTTCATTTCAAGGATGCACATTAAAACAACCAAATAAAGATACCAAATTTTTAAAAGGACCATTTAATATCATTCTCACAAAAGATAGTAAGAAAAGAACCAAGTTAATCGCTTTAGCAAAGGCATCATAGCTCGGTAACTATTGACACCCAAAAATGTCTGTATAAAAGTTTCTCAAAAGCAATAACAGACTTCACTATTGCATTCCTCTTGTCGCGCTGATCGAAAAAAAAACATATATGGTTTGCCTCATTTGAGGTCCGGATGAATTAATTATGAATTTTGGGGAAATCAACTAGACCCCTGAACATGTCTTAGGTGTCCGTGAGATTTTCATCTCTACCCTCCAGCAAGGACCCCGCATATGTCTTGGGTGTCCGTAAATTTCCGTCTCTACCCTCCAGCGAGTTGGGAAACTCTAATTCCGAACCGATTTGATTCCTAATCGGTTTTTGGGCAAGTTTTATGATTGGAAACGTATCTAAGATGGTTTCCTAAGGGGATAAGACCCCTCCTATATAATGAGAGGTTTATGGCCGATTTGATCCCTTCTACAACAAATCGTCATACACAAACCCTAAACTCCTTTTATCTCTTCCAAACCCTAACTCTGTTGTTGGGCGTTCTTCTCGATGAATTTCGCGGCGTTTCTAGGTGGCCTTGTCTAACCCTAGAGCAACCCTCGTGTGTGCTCTCCGACGGATCCTTCCCGAGATCGTTCCAAGGTAAGTTTTTGCCAAGATCGAGCTCTACATCGACCCAACCGCTCTCTAGATCAGTTTTGTCGGTCAAGTTGCGATTCTTGCCGCTTGTACCGTGTTGTTTGCAACCTCGGGCGCCCAAAGCTCCCTCCCGGTGTGTTGGTGCCCCAATACGCCACAACAACCAACCATATAATATGAGCCCATAAAATTTGGGATGAAAGTGATTGATAAATTTATCAAGATTGCGTAAGATAAGTTTGAAGTAGCCATATAGACTTCAAACCTAAAAGGACCCACAAAAGGTTCAAATTGATTTTTATGAAACCAAACAATATACATGTACAACCATTGTACCATAAGAAAGTGACGTAGTATGTAGTAGAGCAAGATTTTTACATTTTTCTTGTTCTAAAAGAAATAATCAAAGCGAAGTTTGGGTTATGCTGATCTAATACTTAAAATGTCAAATATTTAAAACGTTGATTAACGAGCTGATCCCCCTTCTTCATCTACTATATTTAAAATGTCAAATTTTCATCCCAATCAAGTCTTGAGTGCGTGCAGAATTCATTTTGTAGAGCACCCTATAAATGCTCATGTCAGTTCATTCAATCCCAACAACACCAAAATAATGCAATACCATCTATTTTACCTTAAACAAATTAGCCACCCAACCATTTTGTTGTAGCCGCATACATACCAAATAGTAATATAAGAACTCCACAATACATAATACACTTAAGCAAAAAGGATGACCCAAGTAACAGCGAGCACCCAAGATGTTCCAATTGTGTGTACCAAGTATATTTGCCTCAAGATAATCAATGATCCCAACACACAAGTTTATGCTTCCCTTTTTCACTCCCACAAGGAAAATAATCCATGACATTCAATGACTGCAAGTACAAGAATTATGTTCACAAATGTTTTATCGAATACATAATCACAATAATTGTGGCAAAGTTGTGTTTTATATTTGTAATGATTCCGCACTACATGTTGCAGTGATTCCATGGCTAATCATCATACATTGATAAAGATTAATGGTCGCATCATGCTCGCAAAATGTTTAGTAAGGTTTAGGTGAATTTTCTAATTCTATGTTTATTCTTCAAGAAAAGGTAAGCTAAAATATACCAAATTGAATTGCTACGCTAAAAAGTATTTAGAGCCACAAGGTAAGATTTTTTCCAAAATCATAGAAAAGAACATTGTTGAACTAATAGCTAAGAGGAAATTACAATGGTTCAAAAAATAAGCTTATTACCAAATAAATGTCCGCTCCTTCTTGAAAACAAAAATGCAGCCCAGGTCCCTGCATTGCCGGGCCAACCGCCAAAAAACACACATGATTTAGACCCTAGATTAGCTCATCTAACTGGCTTCCTCAATAGACCACAAAGAAAAAGACAGTGTCAAGACCATTGTGCATTCAGCTAAGACGCCCAGTGATCAGCATCTAGTATTTCTATACCCAAAGAAAACAAGTAAAAAACTCTAGTTCATTCCTTCGACTTATTCCTCCGTTTCAAATTGTAGTTTATTTGACTTTTTTGACCCTAAGTTTGACCACTCATCTTATTCAAAAAAATTTGCACAAAAAAACATTCAAATTTAAGTCATTCTTAAATACCATTTGTTAATAAAGCAAGCCATAACAAAAGAAGTGATATTTTTGCATAAAATTTTGAATAAGACGAGTGGTCAAAACTGAGGTTGAAAAAGTCAAATGAACTACAATTTAGAATAGATTTAGTATATTAGTAGCGGCAAGTTCATTCCTCTTTCCTCCTAGATCATGACTATACTCTCCAATTATATCCAAACTCTAGTTGATATTTATTCTTAAACGTAGAAAAATATCCAACTTAGCAAAGTTGAACCTGTTTGCTCTAGAGGCAATTTCAACATGGAATCTAGCACTGCTGCTCACACACATCTCAATACATGTTTACTCCAAATCAGGTACCAACACAGTCTGAAGATAGATCATATTCATCTCAATTGAATTATCAAATATTCATCTCAATTGAATTATCAAAGCAGGAAAATTATAGTCACACTAATATATGGAAAATTACATGCTAGGCCCATGCTAATGTTACGGTAAAATAGAAAACAAGATAAACTTTGTAAAAAAAAATAAAACGAACAATTCACGTTTGGGCTCCTATGGAATTCACGTGCAAATTTAATATGGCATCTGCTCTGGTGGACCTCCTTTCAAAAAATTAGCACGAATCTTAAAGCACAATTAAAATAATTATTAGTTTTATTTTATTCTCGCCTGGGTCCGTTGGGCTCTCCCCGTCCAAAGGCCAGCCCGAACACAGCCCGGGGAGTCCAGTGCCGTGACGTGCGCGAGGGACTCCGTCGCCGTCCGTGACGAGATCGTTTTTAAAAAAAGGAAAATTGCCGTCCGCCGCCATCACTTTTTATCGAACACAACACTCGTCTCCGATCTGTACGAGCCGCCGTCGCGCTTCGCCTGTCCGTGTCCGCCGCCGTCATCGCCTCCGGGCCAGGCCGGCACGGCGAAGGCCGCCGACTGGTGGTACGGCTGCGGGTCCGGGGCCGGGGCGTGCTGTCTCTCCGGGCGCAGTGGTGGGCGCCTAGTGGTGGTCGAGTGTGAGGAGCGCGGACAAGCCCATGCTGGCCGGGGCGGGGAAGTGGCGCGACGTCGTGGAGATCGGCCTCCGCAGGCTGCTGGACGGGGACGGTGTCGCGGACGGCGACGAGGCCGCGCGGAAGTCGAGGACGACAAGGGACTCGCGCTGGAGGACCAGACGACGTCGCGCTCGTCGAGAACCAGGACGCCGCCATTTGCGCCCGCGGCGGCTTCGTCGGGTTGCTTCAGCAGGCCGAGGAAGCGAAGGGACGGAGAGGCGGTGGTGACCTGCAGGTCGCTCATGGCGCTGCCGTCATCGCCGGGAGACCCAAGCTCCTCTACTTGGCGTCGTGGTCGGCAGATCGGAGACAGAGTGTGAAGTGCTGGCGGCGGACGGCACAGAGAAGATTTTTTTTTTTTTTTTGAAACGGGAACGTCCTCATCACGGAACGGCAACGGAGGGACGTCACAGCACTGGATTCTCCGGGCTGGGTTGGGGCCGGCTTTGGACGGGGAGAGCCCAGCGGGACCCAGGCGGGAATAAAATAAAACTAATAATTATTTTAATTGTGCTTTAATATTCGTGCTAATTTTTGAAAGGAGGTCCACCGGAGCAGTTCATATAATATCCAAGATCAAATTGAGTTGAAGTAGACCATAAAGAATTTTTAGAGCAAGCTAGTATTCCAGAGATGTAAATTTACCGAACCCTGCCTCCTCCGGCGTGTCTGCCAGGCTCCGCCCGATGCACACGACGCCGCGCCACGGCCGTCGGGCCTCAGGTCCATCAGGTGGTGAGCGTCGCAGCTCGCGGCGCCGCCTAGGTACTCGGCAAGGATCGAGGCGTCGCGCCGCCTGGCGTGCTCCAGGCTCTCCATGACCTGACAACCAAAGCACCATCCATCCTCGTCATCTCAGCTTTGCAACACGACTGCACGAGCTGCACGCACGGCAGGACGAACAGTAGCGGCGAGGCGAGAGCACAGACGCACGCACGCGTACCAGTGTCCCGGCGCCTTCGCCCAGGACGAAGCCGTCGCGGTCCCTGTCCCACTGCCGGGACGCCACGCCGGGTCGCCGTTCCACCGCGACAGCGCCCGCAGGGCCGCGAACCCGTGGAGACAAATGTGCGCGCCGCCGGCGACCATCACGTCCGCGGCGCTGTGGAGGCAGGTGGGCGAACGAACCCAGCGTGTGATCGGCCGACCTTGTACATCGTTGTGGAGCCGATGGCGAGCCCGTTGGACGTGAAGGCGCGCGTTCCTAGCGGCGACGAGGGCGTAGCGCTGGCAGTCGTCGAGGCGGCGGTCACTCATCGTCGACGGTCGTAGTACGCGCCCCACGTCGTTGCCGAACACCGACACCACGCCCATCCCCACCCGCTCGCCGCCACGGACACGATGGTTTGCATGGCCGCGGCGGTCGGGAGGTTTTCGGTACACGCACGACCGAGCGGAATCAGGTGAACTGCGCACGTATTCCTATTTTGGATTTTTTTTTTGTGACATCTATTTTGGAATATTTTGGAAACGTGATTTGTTTGTTTTGTATCCCTTCTGTGACACTTGTTCCATCCAGCCCCTGATCTGATCTGATCATAAAAGGCAGAGCCGGCGCTACGTGTTCCTCCAACTTGGTAGCTCTGTCGTCCATCAGCGCCGTGCCAGATGGAGAAACTTTCGGAGGAGTTCCTTCTCTTTTGGAGGAAGAATGAGACTCAGGAGGAGGACGCTAAACGCGAGCATGAACAAGAGCATAAGCAAATTAGAGCGCGATGGAAGCCCTCCGAGATGAAACTTTTATGGAGCTCAAGCTACTGATAAGGCGCAAGAAAATGGTGGAGCTCGAGGAAAATATTACAAGCAAAGGACGCTCAAGGAAGCTGGAAAGAGGGGGCCAAGGTGCACAACAAGCTGATGGCCTACTACAGGAAATACGCCCCGGATTATCTCCAGTTCCGCCAAGACTGGATTGCAAGGAATCCCGACCTGAATTCGAGGACATCAGTGAGTTCTTCTCTTTTTTTTCGCCCCATTGAGTTGCCAATTCTGTTCTAAGCGTCCTATTTAATTATCGACTTCTACTAGTATGTATCTAGCGCGGGCTGAAGGAATTCCTTGCTGCATCCATGTCGTATATGTTTGTGAAAATAAAATGCATGCATCTTAGTATAGTAGTGCCACTGCTGTTGCTCTGAATCTAACCCATTGTAAATCTCTGACTGATAAATACCTGCAGCAATGGTTCTGGCGATGCACTACTCAAATAAACCTGTGCCCCGCTATGTGTATGATGGCCACTCCGACAGTCTACAGATTTATCATATCAGGGTTAGCAGTCCAGAATGGCCGCTGCAAGTGTTTGGTGTGATTGCTGTACGGGATTCCATTGACTCGATGCGCAATGTTCTCTTCAACCGAGATAGGGAAGATTGTCAAACCCTCACACAAGAGGATTCATATTTGGCACTGACTGGTCCTTGTCGTGCTGTTGGGATGAATGAGCCAGTGACCATTGAGGCTGAGCTAAAAGTGAAGGGTGCCAAGGACCGCTACTTGATCCTTGAGGCCAAAACATTACCATTGAATTGGGATGTTAGCGTTGTTGGGTTGGGTAGCCACCTACTGATCGCACTTGGAGGACTTGGCACTTGTGTGGAGGCCACTATATTTTTCAGAGTCATTGAGGGTACATGGCCGGCTGGATTGCAGGGTAACTTTGTTGCCTCTACCGCTAACTCACCAATGGATTCCGTGCTTGTGGCGTTTGGAGGTGATGGAAGAGCTGATGGTAATATGACACATTTGCGCCATGTTGTTTCCGTTGAAGAATCTGGACAGCTTATAGTGAGGCCCTGTTTGGCACAGCTCCGCTTCAATAGTGAAGCTGTTTTTTGCATTTCAGCTCTATGAATAGCTTTTTGGGTGAGCTAAAGCTGTTTTGTATACTACCTGTTTGGCAAAAACGGCTTACTCCTCCGTCCAAAAAAATAAACGACGTTTTTCCCGAGAAACATCCGCCGGCAATTATATATTAAAAATAGGATTAATATTTATATTACATAATTAGTATCATTGGAAAGATCTTTTGATCTAGTTTTTTAACAAATTTATTTAGAGATTTAAATCTTCAACGTATTTTCTACAAATCGAGGTCAAACTTTGCACACTAAAAAACCGTCGTTTATTTTGGGACGGAGGGAAGTATGTCCATAATACCCTTTGTTTATCATTTTCTTGTTTTCCTCGACTCCTTCACGAGAGCGTGGGTTTTCCTTGTCTCCGTCAGTCTCGGTCACGGGTCGTTTGTCTCCTCCGCTCGTCTCAGGCTTCTTGAGGAACGAGCCGCACATCTCTGCTTTCTTGGCTCACGAATCAAGAACGAGCTCGTGCACCCAAGCCTTCTCCACATGCTTGCTCGCTGCTTGCTCGCATGCTATGGTGGCTGAGCCACTCGCGCCGCGGCAGCCACGTCCCGGCGGCGAGATCGAGCGGCCGCATCCCGGTGGTGCCTGCGAGTTCAGGAGGCCACATCCTGGTGGCGCCTACAAGCTCCTGAGCTCGCCTCGCCGGCAGCCGCGAGGCCAGGTCGGGCGCCCGCTCGCTCCCCACTCAGCAGCCTCACCCACGCCTCGCCGGCAGCTGAGCACGCCGCCACCGGCGTCCGCGAGGCCGGGTCTACCCGCACTCCACCAGTAGGTGCGAGGCCAGCACGGCACCCGCGCCGCCACCGGTGTCTCCGAGGCCGACAGCCGCGACTGCGAGTAGCGAGTAGAGGCCGACGGCGGCGGTAGTCTGGGTGAGAGACACGAGCGCGAGGGAGACTCACCGCGGGGAGAGAGAGAGCTGGAGGAAGCTGTGTATTTCCAGCTTCACGGAGCGGACGAGTTTGTCTGGAGCGCATTTTCAGGGAGTCGTCGGTGAAGCTGAGCAGAGAGCTGCCCGTTTGGCACAGCGAGCGGAGAAGCTGCACAAAGCTGCTCATGAAGTTGTGCCAAACAGGCCCTGAAGGTCCATGGTAGTATAGGTGCTGAAGCAATTGCTCGGGAGGAGGCGCGTTTCAGTGCCAAGCTGTCAGGTAGAAGCTTTGGCTCACTTGATGTCCTCTCCTGTCGTGTGTACGTCCTGGTTGCATGGTCGCGTATTCGTCCCATGTGTGATGATCTGGTGTCCGGTGAGTCCAGGGTTTGTGCCATTCCTGATATGGTCTATCTTCCCGGCCTCGAGAATGGGAATTAAGGAGGCAGACAACAATTGTTTTGCAATTTGCATTGGTTATTCAACCATCTAAATTACAAATTAATATACTGAAGAATGATTAGTTAATTAGAAGCAAGTGTGAGACTAATCATAATGATCGAGCGGGCTTAATTGCATCGGTGCCAAAGTAAATCAAACAAACTGATGCTTCCTTGCAAAAGGAATTTGAGGTGACGATGATGAACCAAATGCAGAAATTACTACTAACTAATGCAACTAGCAAGCACATAGTAGTATTATTCAACACGCACCGGATGTAAATTGACGATGCAGTAACCAAAGGTTTCAAGACGGTAATTAACATTACGACGATCCAAAATCAAACACGCCGAGATGGACGAGCATCAAATGGATGGATCAGAGGCCGAGGAGCTGGCAGTTCTCCCAGAGCGTCTTGGCGGATCGACGCAGCCGCTTGGCCTCCTCCTCGGTGAGCTCCATCTCAGCGACGCCCTGGAACGCCAGCGCGACCAAGCCTGGCGGGGAGGCTGAGGAAGACGTCGTTGTCGTCGGGGATGCCGTGGAACCCTCTGGCGAGGACGGACACCGGGTGGATGCGGCGCTGGTCGCGGAGCAGCGAGGCGGCGAGGCTGGCGACGGAGTAGCCGATGGCCCACGAGGTGTAGCCTTTCAGGCTGATCACCTCGTAGGCGCTGTCGACGACGGCGCGGCGGATGCCCTCCAGCGCCTCCTCGTCGAAGCTGCTGTGGCTCTTCTGCAGTGACTTGAGCACCGGCATCCCGCCACGCTCACGCTCGACCACACCGCCACTGAGCTGTCGCCGTGCTCGCCCACCATGTACGCCTGCAATGCAAGCAAATTCGGTTCCATGAATAACATGCCTCTTTCATTTCATCAGTAATCTGCATGATGCAGCTATTGACTTGACATGAAAAAAAAAAAAGTATCGAAACTATTGCTGGATATTGAAGGCTGAAAGCCTGAAATGATCAAGAACCTTGTGATGGTGATGTTGTAGGTATATGGTGACACAAAACTAGACATGCAAATAAACTCAATGTTCCTCTCACCCTCTGCTAGGTGTTGTGTTGCTGACTAGCTCGGTGGTTGTATACGTTCAGCTAAGATAAACTGAAATGGCAATACTAGAACAAATGCTTAACCGACGCTTCTGCTGCCACAACCGGATCGGGTGAGCTGCTTAACTTAATTATTCTTCGCATGTACTCCTACCATCAAAAGATGCCCCATGTCCCCATTGATCGAATTAGTATACGCAATGAAGCATCGTGGCTCTACAGGGACCAGAGGATGCTTCCAACCTGTAGTTGAACCTGCTGGAGGCTTTGAAAACTTTTCAGTGGCGGCCATCATGGTTCATGGACTGGTGGTTCTAGTAGTCGAATGTGCAAAGACATTTCTTAAGCAGGTGCACAAGGGGACATTTTGACAGACTTGAAGAAGGTGGTCGGCACAAGGAGACAAGCATGTGCGCCGCCCACAAGCATGTGCGCCGCCCAGACACAACCAGTACTATATATATACTGCTCAATTTTCATTTAACTCAAATCAAAATTTTTAAAGAAATTACAACTAATTAGCATTAACACTGTATTTATAGAAATGTATAAGTTTATAAAAAATAGCATTAACATTTATGTCTTTAAATATATATATCCTTACTATGAAGACCCTATCAGTTTTGTCCTCTCTTTACACTGTGTCATTGGGCTCCTCGGTATTCATATTATTTGAGGTCATTATCATGCTTGCATAACATAATAGTGGATCCCTAGAAATAAAAAGTGAGATGAGATGAAAGTCCCCACAAGGATTTTCTTTAGTAGTAGTGCGGTCACATGCTACCTCACTAGGCCACTGGCGGCAAGGCCCAGCCCAAAGGGAACTGATGCCTCTGCGGCTAGCCAGTGGCCGGGCCGGGATGGGCCCCAGGATTCACGTGACCCCACCAGTCATGTCCCATCACGAACAGGGGCGCGGGAATCGAACCGGAAAAAGAAAATAGCGACGTGACGCACCTGTACGTCCTGGGCGTTGACGTCGAGGTGCTCGGCGAGGAGGAACCTGAACCTGGACGAGTCGAGGTTGGTCCCGGACCCGATGACGCGGCTCGGCGGGAAGCCCGGCTTCCACGCGACGTACGTGAGCACGTCGACGGGGTTGGAGACGACGAGCAGCAGCGCGTCGGGGGAGTGCTCGGCGAGCGGGGGCACGATCTTGCGGAACAGCGCCACGTTCCGCTGCAGCAGGTTGAGCCTCGTCTCGCCCGGGATCTGCCGCGCCCCCGGCCGTGACGATGGCGAGGTCGGAGCCACGGGTCACGGACATGTCGGTGTCGGAGACCAGGCGCGTCCGGGGAAGGAACGCCGCCGCGTGCTGCAGGTCCAGCATCTCCCCGCGCAGCTTGTCGGGCAGCGCGTCCACCAGCGCGATCTCGTCGGCCAGGTCACGGGTGAGGATCGTCTGCGCGATGGCCATCCCCACGTTGCCCGCGCCGATGACGGAGACCTTGGTCAGCCTGCGCCGGTGCGCCGTCGGGGTCACCACCCCAACGCCGCCGGAGGAGGAGTCGGACACCGGGCGGAAGAAGCCTGACGCGGCGTCGCCGGCGTCGAATCCCAGCTCGGACAGCGACGACGCCTTCTTCATCTTGTTTCTTTCTTCTGATCTGCTGCTGTCGCGAATGGGATGGGCTGACTATGCCCTATGTGTGTGATCTGATTGGCAAGGTGGGTTCAAATCTTGGAGGAATTGGATTGAGAGGATCGGATTGATTTCCTTCCCGGCCTGCTTAGATTGGTGGTGGATTGCGGAGAAATAGCAGCAATGGCTCCTCGTCGTCGTAGGTGGAGAAAGGTCATCCGCACTGCTATTTATATTCAATTCCATTTATACCCAGGCGGGCCCCACCTACATACCACCCACTCCTAAAAACCGTCAACTGTAGTGGTTTATCCACTGCTGCTGCTGGTTTTAACATACCACTCCACTCCTATCTATGTTAAATATACAAGATTAGTGAAACATTTTCATCTTTTGAGCACCAATGACTTGGGGATTATTTGGCCTTCTCTAAAAAATTACAGATCTTTACAAAATTTAGAGCACTTTTAGGGCAATTTTAAGGTCTAAAGTTGTAATGCGAGTTCAATGGTATTAGATCCTATTGTAAAAATAAAAAGGTGATTATCACTACTGAAACATGATATTTTTTTCATACGGTTGCTATCAAGCTCTAATCTTTGGGACGGTGTCACTTGCATCTTGAAGTAGGAATACAGGTGGCATATTCTATTACCACCTACGAGTACTACTCTTCCTTCCTCTTTTTAATGATTAAACAAAATGACGCTTTTGATTTTCTATGTGCACCATATTCGAAAGGAGTGCTGATGACTTGACTCTACTGTCCAAGTTGGTGATAAAATCAACAACTCGTATGCATATACCGGCGGAGAAAGATCATCAACAATACAAATTAAAGGTCTACGTAGCGATCGAAACAAAGGTGCATACATGGTTTTGTTACCTTTTCTAATTTAATTTTTTTTTTTTTGACAACATTCTAATTAGGTTTTCTTTTTGCAAATGAAAGTTTGTCTTGTCACCGACACAATAGTACCTAGAAGTCAAATAAAATAGACGCTAGTATACAAGACAACCTAGTTTATTATTTTCATCACAGGGAATACTCCCTCCGTCCCACTGAGTTTGTCACTCTGGATTCCGTACCATCTTTTTCAATGCTTCGTCTTATTCAAATTTTTTGCACAAATATAATTTATTTTATTATGACTTAATTTATCAATAAAAGATACTTGAATATTGATTAATTTATTTTATGATTTACATAAATATTTTAAATAAGACGGATAGTCAAACATAAAATTTAAAAAGTCAAAAACGACGAACTCTCGTATAGAGAGGGAGTACATACAAACCCATGTACTACTAGTCAAAAACCACTCACCAGACTGACTAGCAGCCAGAGTGCTTGCTTGGTTCCTCTCGCTTTCCTTCCCTTGGAACCTGACCTGAGAAAGCGAGCCAAAAAACCACGGGCCGCCACTCTTGTTTCACCGACATTATCGCCATCCACAAGCTTCGTGCTGCTCCCTCCTGTTTTCTCTAGTTTTCTTCCTAATTAACCAATTGAGATGTTGTTTTATTCTATTCTATATGACCATTATATTGTTTCAACTTGTGGAAATATAATGCTTTTAGTGCAAGCAAATCGAAACTGACTGATTTCCCAGGCGTTGTACTGCTATGACCATCACGCCCAATGGCACAACAACAAAAAAAAAAAGAGGTTTGTACGTGTTGTTTAGAGTAGAAGAAGTACTACTCGAACATAAAAGGTTAAGTACACAGACGAGAGACTAAATACACACTCCCTACTCAATTTCATGTGCCCTTCATTTGATCAAATTCTTCAAGTATCCAATAAGGAAAACAAAGCATAGAGGGATATCGAAATATGAGGAAAAACTACTAGATAAAACTCAGTGACAAATCAAAGAAAAAGAATACTATGTGAGAGAAGCATATGGCTCTGTAGAGTGCTGTTATGGTGTACTGTACTAGCTGCATTTTTTAGAAAAGGACCGTACTACCTGCATACACATTACGTATATATTATGATCACTGTTTATTCTTTGAAACGAATCAATTCTTTCATCAATTGTGTACGCATTCCTGTATCCTGGCCGATGTTCTTGATGCAATTGTACATGTTCTTCAGATCTTTGGTTGTGCTGTCCCTAGAACACACCTTCTCTTCTATCCTTCTCCCAAAAACCGAACAATCAAAATGGAGTGGGGGTGTGTGAATTTGTTGGCGTTTTTTTTTTGTTTTTTTTGTGAACCGTCATCTTGATTTTCGTGCTGGGCGTCCTGGAGGCTGCTGCTCTTGCGATTCTTCCTCTGCTTTGGCTTTTTCTTTTGCTTCCTCCTCGGTTGACCACCGCCGTCCCCAAGAAAAAAAAAAATTGCTTCGGCCAGATCTGATGGAGCCGGCAGAGGCCACGGCTGTGGAGTCTGCAATTCTATGGCGGGTGCAGAGCATCCTTGAATCGCTTCTACCGGGCGAGCTGGACGCATGGCTTCATCATGCAGGCCTGGCTGGTGCCATCGGGCAACTCAAGTGTGAGGTGGAGAGGATGGAGACGGTGGTTAATGGCGTCAAGGGGAGGGCCGTCGGGAACAAGCCGCTTGCCCGCTGCCTCGCTCGTGTCAAGGAGCTCATGTATGACGCCGACGACGTGGTGGATGAACTCGACTATTGCAGGCTCCAGCACCAGGTTGAAGGAGGTATATCCTTGTGAATTCTGAATGAATTTTCTCTTCTTTTTACATTTTTCTACACAAATAAACTTGCTTTCTCCTTTCTGGCTTTAATTTCTCTGTCAGTTAAGCCTGCTCCTGCTATTGGAGATGATGTTGGATCAGAGCAAGCAAACACATCGGCCAGTACTGCTGGTATACCTGACAACAACTGCCGCAAAAATCGATCCAAGGAGCGGGACTATTTTCACATTACACCAGCCGTTAATGGAGAGCCTGCGAGAGCCAAGTGCATTGACTGTGGCACACAGGTTGTATTCAGTCACGGGACATCAGTCTTGCGCAAGCATCGCAACAGTGCCAGTTGCAAGAAAAAACGTGCGGCAACTGAAGAGATGCCCAACCGTCCAAGGTAGTACTCCGCTGTACTTGTTACCGTTCAAGTTCTGGCATTGCAGCTCTATTTGTAGTTTTATGGGCAACCATAAGTTTCTATATTGTTATAGAAAACATCAATATGTTCATTCTGAAAAACTCTGACATCAATGCAATTCTGAATTTATTGTCATAAATATATGATAACCAACCTGCAATCCTTTTCATCTTGTAGTGCTGGCGATAGTGTACAAAATCACGCAGCAGTTTCAACTAATGATTCAGAGGGCAGAAAAAGAACAAGAATTGAGGGCAGTGTAGCTACTGTCACACCTCCCCTGGGACCATGCCAAATTTTCAAAAGGATACATGAAATAACTCATGAGTTAGGAAGGGTCCGAGTCTGTGTGATTGATTATTTAAAGGACTCTGTTGCAATTTCGGATCGGTATCAGAGTATCACCTCAAGTACACGAGTAAGAACATCAGGCTCTGCTCCTGGACAAATGTTTGGAAGGTTTGAGGAAAAAGACTACATCATGAGTGTCATGATTGGAGCTGCTGAGCGGGATAGCATAACTGTACTCCCTATTGCAGGCATTCTAGGAGTTGGGAAGACGGCTTTAGCTAAACTTGTATACAACGATCCAAATGTTGAGAGCCAATTTGAGCGGATATGGGTTTGGGTCTCCGACATTTTTGACGAAGTAAGAGTGTCAAAAGGAGATCTTAGACGTTGTTACTTTAGACAGCCATGAAGGATCTCCTCACAACAAGGTAAGCTATGAAGGAGTAAGCAACTACTCAAAGCTTCAAGAGCTCTTAAAGAAACATATGGCATGTTGGTCAAAAAGGTTTCTGCTTGTTCTAGATGATGTTTCCGACTGCTTGGATAGTTCCCAATGGAAAGATCTATTGGATTCTTTGGGATCAAGTTGCATGAAGGGCAATGTGATTATTGTGACAGTTAGAAGTTTGTCTGTTGCACAAAGGCTAGGCACAGTCGAACCGGTTAAGTTACGAGCTCTGAAAAATGATGATTTTGGCTATTGTTTAAATCATGTGCATTTGGTGATAACAGCGACAGTGAGCATCTAGACCTCGGCCATCAAATAGCTGCAAAGTTAAAGGGCAACCCATTAGCAGCAGAAACTGCAGCAGAAATGTTAAGAGAGCAGCCTTCTATTGACCATTGGAAAAACATCATAAAAAAAATGGTGTTTGGGAATCTCTGAAACCCCATGGAGGCATCATGACTGCTTTGCACAATAGCTATTACCAGCTACCATACCATTTGCAGCAGTGCTTCTTGTTTTGTTCTATATTCCCCAACAACCATTCGTTTCATGTTGACAGTTTAGTCTACCTGTGGATATCCTTGAGATTTGTGAAATCCATTGAGATAGGACTAGATTGCTTCAATGCTTTGGTTAACTTAGGTTTCTTTGAAGAGGTCGAAAGACATGACACCATTATATGCAATAAAAAGTGTTATGCCATGTGTGGTGTTATGCATGAATTTGCAAGACTGATTTCAAGGACTGAGTTTGCAACTATAGATGGTTTATTAGAATGCAAAGAAGTGCTACCAACCATACACCATCTCTCAATTCTGATTGATTCTGTGTACCATGAAGATGAACGCAGGGTCATACCGTAATGTGAAGTTTGAAGAAAAATTGCAAAGTCTAGTTTCATCAGTGAGAAGATTGAGGACATTGATCTTAATTGGGCATGACGACTCTTTGTTCTTCCGGTCCTTCCATACCTTTATGTCCAATTCGGCAAATTGCACCCATCTTCGCTACCTAAAACTTGAGAACAAAGGGAGCAGTGAAGCTTTGCCTATACCTTTGAGCAAGTTTTACCATCTTGAAGTATTAGAGGTTGGGTACCCAGCTATTACTCGTGGTATGAGTGATCTTGTTTGCATGAGGCATCCTGTTTTGACAATAGGAGCACTGCGTGCTTCCTCCCAATGTTGGCATGCCTGCTTGCAGACGATCCATCTAGAGGATTGTGAAGGGTGGGAAAAGTTCCCATCTTTGAAAATGCTATTGTTTCTCCCAAAGTTGAAGCTAAGGAATATTCAGGAAGTAACAGAAGTGTTAATTCCTTCACTGGAGGAGCTGGTTTTGATTAATATGCCAAGGTTGGAGAGATGTTCCTGCAATTCAGTGAAGAACTTGAACTCCAGTTTGAGGGTGCTGGAGATTAGGAACTGTTGTGCACTGGAGGTCTTTCCCCTGTTTGAGAGCTATGAGAATATCAAAATCGAGCAGAACTCATGGTTGCCCCATGTTAGTGAGCTTACCATCCATGATTGTCCTTATTTAGTTGTATCACGTCCTCTTCCACCATCCAGTAGCTTTCATAAGTTATCCATCAAAAACCTTTCCACACTTCCAACCATCGAGGGATCATCAAACGGAGAACTGAATATTCATGGTGATCTGCGCCTGCGTCCGCCACTGGGCGACACAATTTTGTCATTCCATAGCCTGAGGAGCATAACTGGATTGGAAATAAAGAATTGCAAAATCTTATCGTCTATTTCATGTTTCAGACAACTCGTCTGCTTGAGGTGGTTGGACATTTCGTCTTGCCCAGAAGTTTTCTCTTCGAATATTCTACCAGCTCATATCCATGAAGACATGGAAACCTCAAATTTTGATGATCTCCCATCTCTCGAGTATCTCAGTATTGCATGGTGTGGAATAACTGGGGAGTGGTTATCATTGATCCTACAGCATGTTCGATCCCTATATGAATTGCATCTAGTGGACTGTGACAATATATCAGGGTTATTGATAGAAGGAAAGGAGAATAATAATTTATCAAACCTCACCTCGGCTCCACATGCTTTATCACTGGAAAATCTAGATGACGCATCGCCAAGGCCAAGTCCAAGTCCAAGTCCAGACAAACTCCTGCGCATTCCATCTAATCTCATCCAATTCCTCAAGAGGATAAATGTTAGATATTGCGCTGAGCTAAGTTCAGGGGAACAAGGAAGGTTTCTCTGGATTCACCTCCCTTGTGGATTTAACAATTTTGGATTGCTCTGGCCTGATTTGGTCTTTGGTGCACGAAGATGGAAACAATGGCCAGGCAAAGGGAAGATGGCTTCTCCCGTGTTCACTTGAAGTATTATGTATCATGTACATTTACGTACAAGCTCTGCATCCATGCTTTCCGGGAGATGTGACCCACCTCACAAAAAATAGAATTGTCGTACGCCTATTATTTGAAATCTCTACAGCTGTGTTCCTGCACAGCACTGGAAGTGTTGAGAATTAAAGATTGCGAATCACTACACACACTAGAGGGCTTCCAATTCCTCCTCCAGTCTCAGGATTTTGGATATATTCAACCTCCCTGGACTGAAGTCTCTACAACTGCATTCATGCACAGCACTGGAAGTGTTGAGAATTATAGATTGCAAATCAGTAGACACACTAGAGGGCTTCCAATTCCTCCTCAGGATTATGGCAGTCTCAGGATTTTGGATATAATGAAACTCCCTGGACTGAAGTCTCTACAACTGCACTCCTGCACAGCACTAGAAGAGTTGAGAATTATAGATTGCAAATCACTAGACACACCAGAGGGCTTCCAATTCCTCACCCAGTCTCAGGATTTTGGATATATTGAAACTCCCTGAATTGCAGTCTCTACAACTGCATTCCTGCACAGCACTGGAAGTGTTGAGAATTAAAGATTGCAAATCACTAGACACACTAGAGGGCTTCCAATTCCTCCGCAGTCTCAGGATTTTGGAAACTCCCTGGACTGAAGTCTCTACAACTGCATTCCTGCACAGCACTAGAAGAGTTGAGAATTAAAGATTGCAAATCATTAGACACACTAGAGGGCTTCCGGTTCCTCTGGAGGCTCAGGATTTTGGAAATATCAGGACTCCCTGAATTGTCCTCTACAACCCCTGCATTAGAGGGCATCCAATCCCTCAGCCATCTTTAGCTTTTGGAAGTATGCTGGTGCTTCAATTTGTTACATCTTCTGGTGGGTCTGCATAGCCTTCGCTCCCTCAAGTGGTTGGAGATCATATATTGCCCGAGGATCTCAAGGCTGCCAGAAAGAGGCCTCCCATGTTCGCTGGAAGAACTGCTGGTCAACAGGTGCAGCAAGGAGCTGACTGAGCAATGCAGAATGCTAGTAACAAGTAAAATAAAGGTAATACTTGATGAGGATATATGTGAACTGATTACTGGGTGGCTTGTTAAAGCACATGTGCCTACCGGCACATCCGTGCATCAGGTTTTGGTCACATCTCCTTGGATGGTATACTCTTTTTTTTTTTTTTTTTTTTTTTGGCGAGGACTTGGAAGGTATACTTGTACAGTTGATCATACACTGTTGTGTCATGCTGAAGGAAGCAGTTTCGTTTCTTAGCGGGTATTCAAGCTGGCATTGTAGCTGCAGTGACCGTCTTCACTATCATATCAGTAGCCAGGAGTATCAATGTAGCATAATATCACAAGCTGTTGGAGCAAGTGTTGAAAGCATCCCTGATACTCCTAGGTGACCTGTTACAAGGCTTATTACTACTGGTCACAGACAGTGGCCAAGAGTGTTTTCTTGTGCCAGGTTCTCTGGTTCTGCACAGGCTTTGTTTTATTTCACTTGTAGACCTTGTCCTCAGCTGTTCATATTGCTGGATAGTATGGTTTTTCGTGGTAGGCTTGCCGATTTTGTCTCTGAATGAAAGCAGGGAGGTAGATGTTTTGCCGTCATCATATTGAGCCTGTTTTCTTCTCAAGAATGACTAGTGTACTCTTATTTTGTTAACTGCATAAAGAAGGGACTCTCAGATTATGTACAATCCACTTTTTCCAAAGGAAAAGAGCTTGTGTAAATAATCGTATCCTCAATTCCTCGCTAAACACGCAAAATGCTCTGAACCTGCAGCATGCCACTCTCCAGTTTTCAGCTTCTGATGAGATGAAGAGGCCGTGCCAGCATTCCTCATTCTGATCTGATGAGATGAACAGACAGGGGCGCTTCTGCGAGTGCCCGACTCGGACTCCGTCGTCATCTTTAGTGCCGAGGCCCGAGTCAGACCTAGTTGGGCCAGGCCAACTAAATAGTGTAAGATTTCATGCGCATTTAATTTAACAAATATTCTCTCGCCTCAAAAAAAAAATTAACAAATATTCTCAAAAAAATTAACAAATGTTTCCTCAAAAAAAATTATTTAACAAATAATAATGCCATAATTACTCAATCACTGATAAAAAAACCCCCTACATGTAAGAAATAATATATTTCAGGTGATAAAACACTAGCTACAAGCTGTTTATTAAAAGATGCAGTATTATGACGGGCGTCAACAACAATTTCCGAAACAGGCTTCAGCGTACAGGTGCTCGAAGTTACAGCGACAGTACAACTAAGATCTCAAGAACCAGCGACAGCACAAAACATGTGTCGACACCACGGATATAATAGCATCAATCATATCGGCCAGGATGCTAAAAATACAGGAAGGCAACACTGAGTACACAATTGTTTCAAGATGAAAGAATTGATTCGTCTCCAAAGAATAAACAGTGAATATACTGTGTATGCAGCTAGTACAGTACACTATAACAACAACACTCTACAGAGCCATGCTTCTCACACTACCAGAACACACCTTCTCTTCTATCCTTCTCCCAAAACAAAAAAAAATCAAAATGGAGTGGGGGGTGTGAATTTGTTTGCGTTTAAACAAATTGGGTACGGGGCAGATTATCTGTACAAAGGGCATCTGCATGCTGCTTCTCCATTTCAAAGGCCCACCCAACTCTTTCCCTTCTCTCTAAAACATAAAACCAACATATATATATAGCTACAAAATGTTAAAAAACCCTGCATTTCTATTAGTACAGGTCTGACGCACCTCAGTGGTTCAGAGCGCGCCCCAGAATCTCGTGCAATGTGGCACCAGCCCATTCCAACTGCGGCATCCCCGTGGCCAGCATTTTCAGGTCAGCTCCTTTTCTGTCACCCGTTTGGGGTTCGGGGTTGCCATGGCTGTCTTTGTGGATACAAGACATGAGGAGTTTGCGACGGTCATGCTGAGCAGTCACCAGTTAGAGCTCGACCTCATGAAGATCCTCCGTCAACCCATTGAGTTGCACTGATGAGTTGCTGTTGGAACGACTGTGTGATGGTTTGCCAGGCATGAGTGGTGAAGGCATGGTCTGTCTGTCAGGTGATCTAGTGCCCGCAAAAAGCATTAAACTGCTCAGAGTATGTCCCACTCCAGGATGCAGCTCGTGATTTCGAGAATGAGCTGTTGCTGCTTAATGATGATAGCCCGGAACCCTGGTAAGGGGTGGAGATGTTGTCCATACTAGATTGCCGATGAATTGTTGAAAACTGCGTGTGTGGTGGGGGTGATGAAAATTGTGTGGGTGGTGGGGTTGAAGAAAATGATGTTTCTGCTGGTGGTGATGCTGACCGCTCATCCTGATGGATGGCTTCACTGTGTATCTCTGCTGCTTGGTGTGGCATCATCGGATCTGCAACAGCAGGTGCTGCAGTCGGCATGAAGAACTTGGCACCAGCTGGTGGTGTCACAGATGGAGCAGCTGGTTTGTTATATGATGGCATTGCTCCAGACGCACCTGATTTATTGAATGTGTCAACATATCTAAAGGAAAACAGAAAACCCATCAGTTTTCCAGATAATACCTTATAGATAGGAATATAGAAATATAATATAATTAAGAGTATCAAATGACAATGCTACTGTTGAATTACCTGGACCGGACACCCATGCGTCCACGAGCAGAAAACTGGTTTTGGCTAGGTGGAATTGGCGGCATACCCAGAGCTCCTTGTTCAAGAATTTGAGGATTTCCATTCTGTGACTCCATTGGGAGCATGGCTTACACTCATGGGGCCATTCAACTTATGGTCTGGCATACCATTCTGGAAAGATGGTTTTGTTGGAGGTGGAGGAAGAGGAGGCTCCTCAGCAGGAACCGCAGCACCTTCTTCCACCCACCGCTTCAACTTCTCATCATAGTAAAATTTGTTTTGATCCCCTAATTTTGCCTACAGAACAAAAATATAGGATCCTAAGGTTGGCAATGCATATAGAAGAGACAAGATGAGGGAAACTAACTGGAGATAGTCTGTTTCGTAACTCAGTAAAAAAATACCTGGCGGTTGGATTTTTGACACTAATCCCATAGTCTTCTGCACTAGCCAACCGAATCGAGAACTGCCGGATCCTGATGCACTGTTCTGTGTGCCATCTGATCCAGAACCCTGTTAGGTTTTTCAAAATGAAACAAGGGGATAATAAATACCAAACGATCTTCAAAATTCAACATCAACTAACCCAGAAACTAATCTCTTCAAAAATTTCTCTTGGCAAGTACCTGATTCGATGTTCTACCAAAGTCCGGCTCAGAAACACTTCTGTTGTGTGCAATTGTCCTGCCAGTGCCACCACTATTATCTGCTACCTCAGTCATTGACTGCATTGAGGCAGATGGCATTAACGATGACATGGCCATTACCGATTGGCTATTTACAAATTTTGCTGCTGCAGGCATAGAGTGGCTCTCTCTATCACTAACAGATCCATGTGGCAATGGTGGAAGTGGTGCAGATGGTGTACCCATCATGCGGGATATAGATTTATCAAGCGAGGTAAAAATCTTCCCAACTAGTTTTGCTGGGGCAAGATTTGTGCCATATCCACCCTACAGTAAGAGAAAAAAAACAAGCAAAAGAGAGTTGGTCCATTTGTAAATGAACAAGGAAAAGAGCAAGAGAATCCCAGATATAAAGCAAGCAAAGATTTGCAATAAGCAATATACCAAATGGCATGGTCATACCTGCTGGTGAGTGCGTATCCTCTCCTCCAGTGAAGAAAATAATTGTTTCCACACCTCCAATTCAGGGGCACGGCCAGAGGCTTTCAGTACCTTCATAGATGCTTGGCAATACCTATAGAAGTTAATATTCAACTGTGTCATAATGTACAAGTACAAGCTAGGGTAAGCACTGTGTCATTTGATTGTTATGAACAAGCCACAACCTACCTCAAAGAATCAGAAACCTTCCCCACCTCCACAAGCATGTATGCATATATCAGCTTATATGGCTGAAAGGGGAGTAGAATATACTGAGAATTACCAAGCACCTTCGCGTATTCATAAACCTCAGTCCTCTGTTTGCATTTTGAAGATATTAGTCCAGAGTCCAGACAGTGCATAGCAACAGAAAATAAGCCAATAAATGACTATGCACAATCTTGCCAATGGATCCTTGTAATATTTGTTCAAAGCTAGCCACATCTAGGGCACATTTAACTAAGTAACTGAGCTTAAAAAATATGTTGAAGTAAATGTCTACTCCATACAGCATACACAACTTTTTGCAGGTAAAACATATAGTATCAAACCTGAATGGCTTCAGGGCTGGCAAATGTTCGAGGACACTTCAAGTGGTCTGCACCAATGAGGCATAGCCTTGCACTTTCCGAGTATGAATCAATATTTAGTTCAGCAACTAAATAGCATGAATGGGCAGCTGCAACCTGTATACATTGTGTATAAGGTACTTGACCACATATACACAAAAAAGTATGAAAACTGAATCTAAAAATAAATATGATATAAATTATACAAACCTCATTTTTTTCTTTCCAGAGGCAATCACCAAGATGGGTGATTACTAGATCGTCACCTTTCGTTCTGTTTGCAGTAATAATAGCCAAATTCTCCTCCCAATCATCCAACATACCATTAGGACCAGGCTGACATGGGAAAAATAATAATAAATTGTGAAAAAAGTCAGATAGTAAAACAGAAAACCAGGAGAACTATTAATAAGCAATACCCAAAAGTCATGAGTTAGCAGTAAACAAGACATTATGAAATCATTAATCACACGGAGATCAGCGATGATAACAAGAAAGGTAAAGAGTTTTTTATAACTTTGATTTTGAATTCTATAATCAGTACTTGATGGTCAAAACAGTAATACATTTAACAACTAAAAGACCCATTAACTTTGCAAGTACCTCCATAGGTTGATGGGATGTACCATAGTCACTGTTGACATTGTTCTCTACATTAAAAACATCTGCAGGTTGTCCAGCAATGAGAAGGCATAGCGTTCGCAGTGGGGAGCCAGATACAAAATGGAAGTGAGCCATTTTCTTCACTGTATCGACATAAAACTGTACAAACAGTCCAGGAAAAACAATGAATCTAACATGGAAATGAAAACCAGGCAGGAAAGTCAAGCAACATGCTACATAACAAAAGGGAGGTTGTTTCAAGTCAAACAGACCTGATCACCAAGCTGCAATGCCAGTATGATTGCAGGTCCCCAAAGTTGACCTCTCCCTGGGCACACTGAAGGGCCTCTTTTCTTCTCCCAGAAACTAGAAGACTTTGGACCTCTTGTGCAACAGCCTAAAAAGAATAGTAGTTGTTTCAACAAGTGACATTTGCTAAAGATAAAGGGCAGGATATTATAAATAACAATTACCTGCATCTGACTTTCTGAAGCAATATTTTTCATGCAGGGGAACAATGGATCCATAATCTCCCATATGAACAGTGCTTCTCTTACACGATGAAAATAGCTTAGTTACTGCCATTTCTGACCATCTGTCTCCTATTATAAAGAATTCAAGTAAAAATTATGTGCAAAATACAAAAATTAGACATGGTTTACAAACTAGAGTTAAGAAAGTAGTTGAATCCCCCTCGTAATGAAACATGAAAATATGAAATGAAGCTTAAGTTCCCACAAGACCATGCTAATCACAGGTATTTATATCTTTTCATGGTTGAAACACTGTTCAAACAAATTTTGGTTGCATGAGTACATATAAATCTGACTCAAAATAAATCACCATGACACAATGTTTTCTACTCCCAGTTGTAAAAAATAAATAATTGCAAAGGAAAGCAGAGCAGAAAAACAGGGGAGATATATAAACACAATTCAATTACAGAATAGAGTATGAGAGGAAGTACCTCTTGTGATGGGTCAGGACATAAAAGGTGAACGGAGTTTTCCATAGTGCTGAGACAGTATCTTCAGCAATGAAATAAGCAACTTGCGCAGTATCACCTCTCTGGAAGTCACTAAAGGAAGACTCATACCATGCAATCATTTCATCAAGCCACTTATTTACATCCTTTGATGCAGCGCTTCCACCAACCAGAGGACCAGGAACAGGTTGACGGCATAGAGCATGGAAATAGCTCAGTGCACTACCATTAGTGATGCTTGAAGGATCAACCTTATCAACGACCACCTCCGACAGATTAAGAACTGAAACTGTGCTACTAGAGTTACCCTTGAATTGCAAGAAGAAAAAGAAATAACTAATTTAGTAATTTAGTCAACTCAAATATGTTCCCTATTACAAAATGCATTACAAAAGGAAACTACTATAATACCTGATTTCCAGTGTTAAAGCTTGCGGTCATGGAGCTAGTTTCTTTCATAACTATGAGCTTCCCTCCAAACCCAAAAGCAACAAAGGGCATGCGGGTGGTCGTCCGCCGATGACCTGCCTTCATGTGGGGAATGATCGAATTGCAAGTTTGACGCGATTTGCACCCAGAAACTGTTGCTGATTAAAGTTCATGGAGTTTTCAGTACCAAAATAGCTATTTGACAGGTGCCCTTGTGAGGTTGCATTTGATTGTTTCTGTCCCTGGTACATAGTTTGCATTGGGACAAAGCCTTGAGTACTCGCGAACACCATTGGCATCACCATAACCATGGTGATTTCCAGAAGTGTCAAATCCCGTGTAGTTAGGTTGGGAACCCATGTAACCATCATGTTGAGATGAAGAGGGTTCAAATGCCTTGAAACTTGTATTGTAACCTGCAGAATTTTCAAATCCTTTGTAACCGCCTGGTGAACTGAGGAAGCTCGGACCCCTTTGAAATCAGTCTGTTGGCCCGCAGAAGGCATGAATCCCTGGGAGGCACTATGGTGACCCGTAGAAGGTTGAAATGCCTTGTAGCCACTGTGGTTATCCATGGCAGGTTCAAGCGGCTTGTAACCTCCCGATTACCTGTGGACTGTTCGAACATGTTGTTACTGGTGTGATGACTTGCAGGTTCAAATGCTTTGTAACCAGCCTGGTAACCCGATGGAAGGTTCGAACGCTTTGTGACTGGATTGTTGACTGTCAGAGGAGCTATAACCACTCTGAAGACTTAGTGACTCAAAGCCCTTTTAAGCGCCCACCATAGTGATCTGTAACAGTTTCAGCTGTGTTAAAACCAGCATGTTGGCTTGTAGAGGAGCTGGTAGTCTCAGCATTCCTGTTTTGTTCAAAACCATAGAAACTACTAGCCAGGCTGTTATCTGTAGCACTTTCAGACGTACATTGTTACCAAATGTGTCCGTGGTCTGCCATTGGTTCTGCTGAGTGAAACTATTCGATAATGAGCTGTGTTGGGTCACCTGATTGTGGGCAGCAAGGTCCTCTGTTTGCCCAGCATTATAGCCTGTCAAAGAGGAGGAAGTCGCAACACCACCATCGTTGGCAACAACAGCCTCACCCACACTAGCTGTTCCAGCCTGCATGGCGGCCTGCTGGTACGACTCAAGGGAGTGCCACTGCTGGGTGTTGGTGTCAAAGTACCAACCAGGGTACTCTGCATAGAAGAGCATGTTGGGTGGGTACTCCGAGGCGGCCCCTTGCCCCCAACTTGAGGCAGCACCAGCTGCGGTAGTGCTCTCCTCGGCAATTGTCTCAAGCCCCGCATGCGCTGAACTGTGCAGATAAGACGCGTCGAGCTGCTGTGCAGTGTGAGCGCTACTGTCCATCACCTGAGCTGCATTCCCAGTTGAATTCACACTGTCATCAAGCTGGTACCATTGCTGCGAGGCTTCGTCGTACTTCCACCCAGGGTACATGGCCTCCCACGACTTGGGATCTGCTGAATCCACTGCAGTGGTGGTAGTGGCGCTCTGGTCGTGCTGAGCATTGACATTCTGCTGATCGGAGTCGTAGGTGCTGCTCCCCCAGCGAAGAAGTCCTGATCCGTCACCTCGGCGGCCAAGCTCTGGTTCCCACCGAAGAAGGCGTGATCCGAAGCCGTCTGGGTCCCGGCCGTGCTCCCGAGGAAGCCGTCGTCGTCGCCGGCGCCTCCCGAGAGATCAGCGAACGGATCAGGGCCATCGTCCGCGTCACCTCCGAAGGAGGCCCACTGCACCTGCTTGACCGCGGGTGGACGCCGGCGCCGCCCTTGCCTGACCCCTCGGGAGCCGCCGGCGCCGGCGCCGGCGGCTCCGGAGCGGGTGGGTCGTCTGCGGCGTCGAGGCTGGTGGCGGAGACCGCCCGAGGCAAGTCGGTGGCGGGCGGCGGGGGGGGGTCGTCGTCGTCGACGAGCTTGTCGAAGAAGTCGGCGTCGGTCTGGTCGTCGGGGAGAAGGAGGGAGGAGGGAGGCCATGCGGAATTGGATCGGGGACGGGAGATCTCTCCTCTCCCTCTCCTCTGCTGTCGTGTGGGGTGGATCTAGGGTTGGTTGGCTGGGCTGGGCTGGTTGCTCCCAGCAGCTCTGAATTGAAACGAAATGGGCGAGGGGACAGGCGGAGGCGGGGGCGTGTCGGCCGGCCGGACAGACAGGGCGGCGGATCGGAATCGCAGGAGGAGGTGGCGGAGGCAGGCGCGGTTGCGGTCACGAGCACGACAGCAGCCGACGTCGCATCATCGCCTAGCGCCACCCGTCATCCACCTCTTCTCTTCCATTTTCCCCCTCTAGTTGTTGTGATGAATGAAGATCTGCCCTGTTGATGATGAAAGGATTTTCCTTTTTCCATTTTCTCTTCTTCTGGTGATGACGTGTCAGGGATCTCACCTGGAAGTTGGTTTGGTTCGACCACACTTGCTGTCCTGCTCATGTGGTACTACCACCAACTAAAAGGCAATTGCTTCTTCATGAGAGATTTTAAATCATTTTGCCAATTTCAGTAGTGAATGCTTTTGCCACAGCACCTATTTCATTTCTTTTGTGAACCGTAGCTTCATTACTCAATGGCAATCAAATTGTAAACACCCCCCTTTTTAAAAAGCTAGGTGAAAGAGATCAACAAAAGATAAAATGTAAGAGAGTATGTCTTGTGCATACTCCTCTCTCCCAATATGTGTGTCGCCCGTCACACACACTTGCTACCAAGACTAAGGCTAACAAAGACTCCTGTACCCCTATGCGTAGTAATAATTGGGCACCGTACATATTTGGATTGACATGCATTAAAGCGGCGTTGTGAAGCACAAAGTGAGTCCACAAAGAACTTTTTGCATTAAATAAAGAATTTACATCCACTTGCGGTGGCGGGAAGGATAGCCTAGCCTAGCTCGCCAGGGGACGACACGCAATCTAGGACATTTCGACATCAGACGCCCCCACAAGAGGGAGTAGAAGTGTGTTGGGGTGTGTATGACATTGGATGAGTGGTTTCAAGGACTACATCTCTTTTCGATGTCCTTGAGAATTGTAATAAATAAAATATCCATTATCCATGTTCTTCCATAACCACACGCTTTCTAGTAGTGGCAAGCCATGATGAAGAGGGTCAATATACTAAAAATACAAGGGTGGGCAAAGACCACCGTCTATGGTTCCAATGTGGCTCAGCCACTTAGCTCTAGAGAGGATCTATACCAAATTTAATATGTTGTTTTTACCTTTTTTGCAATCCATTTCCTTCCTCTTACCTCTTTAGCCATGTGGCCCATGTCAATGAATTGCATCACACGCACATATAGGGCATCGGCCGCGGGAGAGGCAACCAAGTCTCTAGAGAGGTATACATGTCTTTATACTCACTCTATGGTAAATCACTATGACTTTCTAGATTCATTTTATTTTTAACATGTAATTGGACGTAACATAAGGTATAGCAAAAAGTACTATATCTAGAAAAGTCAATAAAACAACTTCTAATTTGAAAGGAAGAGAGTACCAATAAAGAGCCACATACAAAGCAACCACTTCGATGTCCTCGTTGAAGAAGCTTTTAGATAATTTCGTAAATACATTCTAGTACCATTCTAATATATAGATGAGCTAACGGACAAATGCGTGCAGCCAAGACCATTTTCAAAACATTAGTTATTCTTATTATGGCCAAACGTTTTCTACCCAAAATCCGATACCTAAGATCGGATGGCCTAGGAGAGTGCATGTGCAAGTGGTTTTTCCGATACCAAAATCCGACATGAAAGATATATTCACAGCATTACAAGCAAACAATAGGCATGCCAATACCTCGTCCTACTTCACCGTCATTTGGATTTTAACCAATGTGACAAGTAGCACATTTAATCAACAAAAAAGGAATAAAATGGTTTCAAAACAATGCTCAACGCCGGGCATGTCTTACGGATCATGTCTCACTGTGCCCATGCATAGGAGGGATGTCAATATAAATATAAGAATTCTGATGTAATTGATTGCAAGAGCAACCGATATTTTACAATGGTAACATTACATCTAGAAAAAGCTAAAACCAAGACATTTTAACTAACTCGGTTAGGTAATTCTAGCTAACCATTTAGTACAACACTACCACCCTGAAACATAAATAACTTTTAATGACCTAGTAAGTGAGTGATAAAATGGATCGAAATAAAAGGCTATCAAATTTGGCATCTTATGTTAATATCAACACTACCACCCCAAAAAAAAAAAAAAAAAAAACAATGAATGGTCTGCATTATCTGATTCGCCCCATTATCATCAAATTCGCCTGCGGTTATCGACCCTTGGTTTCTTGGATGCTGCTGAAGTACTGGAATTATGACCACCAGATTGTATCTGGCATTTTTAAGGAGCAAACTTTTAGTTTATCAGCATAGTTGTAAGCCAAAAGGATAGAGTGCAGACGATAGTATTTACCTTATCAAGCTTCTCTGACTAGCTTGACAGTGGCGTTCATGGACACGGATGGAAAATACTCCTACAGACAAAGCGAACTTTTATCCATATATCGGTAAAGTAGCAGTCAGCTTAAGGAAAGGAAACCAGGACCAACAAGAAAATAAAAGTGCAAAGCTACTAGAGTGGCATGCTACATTAAAAGGTTTGCATTACATATTAGCACACCAGGGACCTCCACAAAAGTTAGATGTTGGCCCTACCGGGTACTTTTCTTAAGTGATGTAATGCAAAGATGTTTGTATTCTAGCACTAAATATCTTAGTTGACCAAAGTTGACTCACTGGAATTGTTTAGTAACCTTAAATTTATCAGCAAATGATTTCAAGTTAATTAGATTGAAGATGTTTTTACCGCATACCTTATCTGAGGGCACATGATTGAAACGAGGATCTTCAATATGAGAAGCATGAAGTGTCTTCATATATTCCCTGAATATGTGTAAAATGAACCTTAGGAGAAAAAATCAGGCTGATACTTTTACACTTTGCTCAAAAGAAGAGTTAGATTGAAGAGTTTCAGCCCAGCTATCATAGTTTTACAACATCCACGATGTAACTTGTTATGTTATAACAAAATCAGCTAAGCCAATGTCAGGAATGCAAACCTCTTATTAGAGTTCATCTGGTGGTAATTCCCACTAGATGATCCCTGAGCTAGAGAATACTGACATGTCTCTTTCAGGTCTGCCAGCAGATGCTGGAAATGGAAGAAAATATCATAATCAGAATTACGAGTGTAAGCAATGCTCGCGGTATTTAAAACATAGCGGTTATGCATTGCTGCCATAATACTAAATACAAAGCTGTTGGGGCCAAAAAGTAAAAGTGGAGGCACACATTTTATTCGGCCAAGGACTTCTTTTCTCCTAGCTTCCAGTTTCTCCTTGGTGTCTAGAGGACTCTCAAATTGAGGTGCGTAGGTCACCTGCAGGCGGTTGCCAAGAAATACAGACCCGTCAAGCTTCCTCTTTGCAAACCTGCAGCATGAGAGCACCAATTTTGCATTTCAAATGGAGGCCGCTGATTCTAGACTTTTACTGCGACAAAAGATGTCAACAGTTGTGCAGCGGATAAGCTCGAGCTTCAATGCTAGCAACTGGACCACAATATGTGAATTGAATCGACATTTAGTGGATCAAATTGTATGATAATTGACTGAATACATGGATTTTATGACTCAATTGACTTTTGTGGTTGAATACGTATAACACTAAGTATTACGTTCTCTTGACTGAAACCTGGTTACAATAAGCATAAACTGAACATTGTCCCAAGTTGAAGAAAGACGAAGCTTAGGTGGCCAAGCAGGCTACAATAGGCTATACCATGGAGCCATTCTTGTGATCCGCAGAAGTTGGGGTTGGTAGGCCATAGAAAATACGGGAGATGTCATTTCCTTATGATGTTATTACTGACCAAGAACACGGACTAGACTGGTAGATCAGCACACCCAGCGTCCACACCACGTGAGTGGAAAAGGCCAATGGATGAAGAAGGTAATCGTCTCACTCTCACCTGGCGTTGTTGACCTGGGAGAATTTGACGAAGAAGACATCGGTGTATGGCTCACAGTCCTCTGCATCCATAGGCGTGCACCTGACGCCCAAGGGTGGAATCAGTCAAATAATAAGCAATTCGAATACAGGATACAGGAGCAGCGAGAGGAGAGGTGAGACTGACTCCTCCACGGGCCGTACGTCCCGAAGAGATTGGCGAGTTCGTCGCCGCATCCGGAGTGACGGAACGTTGCGCACGATCAGGTACCTGCGGGCAGGAGCACGAGCAACCACCGGCACCAACCATAAGCAAGGAAGGGCAAAGGCAAGCCAGGTCTAGAGGCAGGACTCACTCTGGTACCTGGACTCGTCGCAGACGGTGTAGACGCGCGCGGCGGCCGGCTCGTCGCGGTCGCGAGGCATCTCGACCGGCGGCCAGCGCGCAGAGGGGAGGGGGGCGGTGCAGCTGGGCCTGGGCCTGGGCCTTAGCAGAAGAAGGCGGCGTTGCTGATGCTAGTAGAGGATTTTGAGCCGTCACATCAAATCTTTGAGCATAGCTAAACGAAATAACTAATTACATAATTAGAATTTACTCTGCGAGACTAATCATTTAAACCTACTTTACAACAATTAGCACAGGCAAACGAAAAATGGCTACAATACCAAATTTCAGCTAGTGTCAAATTTGAAGCTAACTAAACACAGCCTTTTATAACGATTTTTTTATGGAATGAAGCTTAATTTTCAGAAAAGGTATATGACGACTGAGAATACCAAGAACTAGTATGATCACGCAAGGCCAGCTGATCCCATGAATTCGACCAAAATTTCATTCTACTTCTATAATTCCGAGGATTTCATTTCACAATACGGAGCAAGGGTAACGAAGCATACAGTATCTTTTTTTCTCTGCCATACACCGGAGATGGCATCAAAACAGTTGAAGTAACATATGCCAGTTGATGGCGGTGAACATATAAAAAAAAAATGCAATATGTCATCTGTTACTCAGGTTTCAGTGATGTTGCTTCTGCGACATTAGGCAGCAGCACAATTACAGGTCTGCACGGGCGACAAAACTTATTATTTTCTCCTTTTCTCGAGACCAAGTGGTGGACAGGTACAGCGTTCACCATACACATTGAACCTGCCTTCCTTCACAAAAATCTGATACAATGGACTCTCAGAACAACGGGCTGGAGGGGCAGTCAGATGGGTATGCCGTAGTTCACAATCTTCGTGAGGGCGGCGTTAAGCACTCGCTTTCCTTCTTAACCTGGGAAGCTAGGCCAGATATCTGCAACACATGAAAAGACAATCTCTGCTATGAGTTTAGATCACACAAGCCACCCAGCTTCAGAAATACAAAAAATATTCAGAGGACGCTGCGTCATGATCAACTCGTCCATCTCTAGGATAATACTGAGAGTATACCACAATTTTTACTTAACCACTCACTACATGTGATGTAATATGTGGTGAGGAATAGTCAGTAAAATATAACTATTGTGTATTTCTGAAAAGAGGCCCAACTGTGACAAATAGCAGCTCATGTAGGTTAAGATAAGAAAAAAGAAATCACTAGGAAAACTAAATGTAATTCTCTATATAAGAGCTTCTGAGCGATCAAACAACATTATACATCTCATATTCCCATATATACAAATGGTTCACTGTTTAACAAAATACATTCTCGAGCAACATAATATCCATGTCAGAGCAACTAGTAAGACTGCCAACAAAAGGCTTCAATGTATTTTAGAATACAGACTTAGGAGGCGTGTTTTACTAAAACTCTAATTGGTTAGAAAAATCTCAAATCAATTCCTATAAACATCACTCATGTTCAAAGATACATGCAGATTTACTAACCTCGATCGAAATTCGGATGCATGTGCTCTGGGAAGCTGATCAAGAATTCCCTTTAGACCTGAGAAGACACGTTTTGTCAAAAATGCAAAATTCAGGATAAAATAATCTCCATATCAGAAATCAAATGTCACGAATTCAACACAAAACACTAATAGAGAGAAATCTTACACACCTACTGCTTGGTTTTCAATATCTCTAATCTCACTCAGCTCATGTTGAATGGAACGCCCTTCTTCCCCTGATAAAACAGAAAATATCACCCATGTTACATAGAGTAACAAGGGCAGGAATAAATGATAGAAGGGGTGAGAGAGAGATAGAGAGAGAAAGAGATGCCTGAGGGTATTCCATCCTTTCTGAAATCTTTTCTCTGCGGTTGCTGCTCTATCCTGGATTCCAGTATGCATAGAATCAGTCAGCATCTGAAGCTAAAAGAAACAAAAAAAGTAACAAATGGTTCAATTATCTTCAAATGAAAGAAATTACCAACAATTTTTGGCGTTCATTGGATACAAGATTCACAGTCTGCGATATGGTTCACTTCAGCTTGTACACCAGAAAGTAGGGTCTATAGTATGAAAAAAACAAAAATATGTTACACAATCGATTCTGATCCGTACCATTTCTTAGGAGAAAAAATAAACTTGAAAACATCATATTTGATTTTTATTCTAACTTGCTACATGAACGCCATCAATCATGTTCAGGAAAACAACAGGCAAATGTATCCAAACATAGTCATAGGTGAATAGGTAGCTCCACCTTGGAAGAGGAGGACTTCTAAGCAATATGATGAATTAACTTGAAAGGGTATGAATCAAGGAAGATGGATAATTAACTTTTTGAAGAGCATGAATCTATCGATTCACGGGAAGTATATGTGCTAATCAAAAGGACATAGGGTGCTTACCCTCCTTGCTAACAAATATGCGCCGTACTCGTTGAATAAGGTAGCTCCTTGGCCCTGGAAGGATGCATTCATATCTCATTTAGTATAGAAAGGCCCGTTTAAAGCCTTCTTGAAATTATATTAGAACAAATGTCGATTGAATCAGCAAGGTACCTTGGGGCTATGTACCACGAAATACTAGGCAACTAAGTCGAGGATGGATAGTTTGAACAAAACTTGCAACATCTTTAATGAAGTTGGTAATTCCCAAATCATTGAACTAATTTTTCAAAGGTTTTTAAACCAACCAAAACAAGATATGTGCATCATATTCCAAAATGGAATACATTGACATGGCTGAGGTCTCAAAACATTTCATTCATTTTGCAAGAACACAGCAAAGGATCAATTCTAGAGTATCAAAAGTACATTCGGGTTAAAGAAAACAATTTGGTTTAGCATGAGGTAATAATGACTTCAATGTTCTCCAATTGCATTGTGTGGATAAAATCCCTCATGCAAATACTAAATTACATTGTGCATTAGCTAAAGGAACCAATGAAAGTATAATGCAAACAGCTTAAATCCATTCAGTATAGAACCACAGAACAATGAAGTTGTTGCAAGGAAAACATATTACTTTTGAAAAGGACAATCCCTGCAAGGCCTGCGGAGCCTGCAGCGATGCCTGGATGCATTATCGCCATGACAACGCCCTCTGCAACCATTATAAACATTCAATGCTTGAGAACAAAAAATAAAAAAATAGCATAGTTTCGCTAGCAAAGATGAACATCATCTACGAGGGCATCAAATTAAAGGGAATCCCAAACTATTTGATCTTTAAGCAGCAAAACGGCACCTTTGATCTTGCCAAACACAAGCTGCTCGTGAGCAACGTACTCCTTCTTCACCCAATCCAGCTCCTCCTGCGAAGAGGAGGCCAGCGAAAAAGGTTTGAGCTTTCACCAAATGGTGCCTAGATCGAACGAAGCGAGGGAATGGGGGGCCATCACCTTCGCGATGAGGGTGAGGTCGGAGGCGATCGCGTAGGCGGAGGACGCCGCCTTGGAGGAAACAGAAGCAGCCGCGGAGGCGGACGAGGTGGCCATGGTGGTGGCGGAGGCTAGGGCAGCCTTGGCGGCGTCGGCCTTCTCGTTGCCGAAGGTCTCGGCCCAGCGGGTGAGTCTGCGGCCGCGGCCGCCGCGGAGACGGCAGAGGAGGCGACCATGGAGGAGATGGAACCGCTCTCCGGCTGCGGAGGAGGCGGAGGCGGCGGCGAGTCGCCGGAGCTGGTGGGCGCGTCGGCCATGGTGGTGGCGGTGGTGCGGGTCTGTGCGTCGGACGGATCCAATGGGCCGAATTCAACGAGGAATAAGGAGAAGGGGGTTGGCGTAGTAGAGCAAATACGCTTCCTGACTTTGTATACGTAGTAGACAGCAAATGCGTCATGGCCCGACATTTTGTTGAAGAACAAAGACCTGGTGGTTATATGGTCAAAGGCAGACCAAACATGTTTTGTTACCGCAATTTAATTGCATTTCTTACAAAGCTCCTTCATTTGGAGTACATGTGCAGGACATACTGCTCACGTCTGAACATAGGAGGATTTCTGAAGCATGTGCTAATAAACAACCAAACAGAGGCAAATTTATTCATTCAAAAACTTGTTTTCTGAATCCATTTTATCACCTGATCCTAACACTACTCGTGAGAGCATGAGCATCACGTCATCATAGCATATAATAACTTTTTTTGCTACATTTGGATTACACAAAACTGTACTACAGCTAGAGAAATAGGTGAGACCTAGAGCAGCATCAGTAATGCCATTTAGGCCTCAACTCCTCTTCTTCCTCTGTCAGTTCTTGATACCGGTACCATTGTGATGCTGCTTTACCGACAGGCAATGGGGAGCGGACGAAGACCCTCAACTGGTTTGGTACATGTACCACCAGATGCAGCTCACCACCATCGTATTGTTCCTCGACATTGTCATCAGGGTTGTTTGATGGCACGCCTGATGGCTCCACAGAAATCCACCCAAGCCCAGAGATTGCGATGTCACAAGCAGGCCTGCAAATGGCATTGTTACAGATATGGTCCGCAGGCAGTTAAGCCCAATAATCAATGGAACATCTTAAATTGTATACAAAATTACAATTGCTCCTATTTCTCTTGTTATCCAGACAAGATACTCCCCAATCTTCACATTAAAAAGAAGAAGGCTAGCTTCAATAAACTACCCATGCAGTGAATGATGAATAAAGCTATAACTTCACTATTACTTCCAAAAATTACCTGTCACGTTCCTCGTACTTTATCTTCAACTCACGAACGCCTTGAAGACCTGGCCATCCTTCAGCTCTCTCCTTACCAGTTGGCGGAGTCAATGTAACTCCAACTTCAGTCTGGAAAGTTAAAAAAAAAGCAAGACAGAAATACAATGAAATCGTCATTGTTTCAGATGGCCCTCGATTAGATACATGTAATTTTCATTTAAAAATGGAAGCAAATAGAAAGTGAATACATTTGAAGAGCATGGCTACATGCATAGAGTTTTGCAGGGCACAATTCAGAGCTCTGATTAGAAAAGAGAAGAATGAGAGGAAAAAGCAAGTCTCTCTTTCTTCGTCAAATAAAATTTAGCTGATAGTATGAAAAAAAAATGAACTGTGATACCAATTAGCATAGGCGTACCTCGTAAAAATGATCTGCTTCTGTTGTCGGAACCATATTAACCTTTAGCTTCTTGGGCCCATAGAATGTCAGTCGTGAGCGTGGAAGAGCCTATGTCATTCATTGATTCACAATTATATCTTACAAGGGAGAGTTAGAACATGATAAGAAAAAATATATCAAAGATGAAGTTCAGCTCATTAGGTACCTTGACAACATCAATGCGGACTAGCCCAGCCCAGAATAATGAATTCCCACTCAATTCAACATCTGTATCATTAGCCTAAACATAACATCATGTTCTGAAGAAAAGATTAGTGTGGAAATTTGGAGAAAGGAACATGTGTTCAACCGAATGAAATATACATACAGGAAAACATCGCCCTTTCAAACGACTTTGTGGTGCAAGAGAAGGCAGATCGTCCGCATGGATAACTGCTGCCTGCCTATGATGAAGGTGGACTCCAGGTGTATCATACAATTTCTGTGTGCAAAGATTCAGGGATATGTTAGTAGACTTCAAATTGGATCTCAAAGTAGAAGATACAGAACATCAGGATGTAATCAGAGACAACACATACTTTGGAGCAGTTCATATTGAGCACTGTGCATGCATACAACCGATTGTATTGCATCAAAGGATCATGATAAGACACACCTTTGGAAGTACAGACACATCTATGTTGGTTAACAAAAGATTTTTTATTTAAGGATTTTCAGTGAGCGCAAATTTAAATTACTGTTCGCATAGCTATATCAACAAAGTGTGTGGAACAGGCTAGCAACTATAGTTAACATGTACATATCCTTTCAGAAGATCAACTAGCCAAACAGAATCATACCCCTCCGCCTAAAAATGCTTCAATTTGAATAGGGCCAAGGGTTGTTCCAGGAACAGCAGACTGTATAGGCTTGTATTTTTGAGCTGCCGCTGCCACCGGATCCTTGTATGCCATTGTTCCTACAACAGAAGAATCTCCAACAATTAGTGTGTTATATAAGAAAAAAAGAACGGGTGCCATTGTTTAAATAGTAACTGCTACTTATATTAACAATAGGACAGGCATACTTAGCATTGCACTGATAAATGCAGATTTCCCAACATTTGCAGAACCCTGCAACGGAGTATGATTTAGGTCAGATATAGGTACACTGGCCGACACGCAGAAACAAAACTCACATTCTTTTAAGTTGTATAACCTGAATTAATGAATTTTGCAAAATTTCGACAGGTAGCAGTGTCAATTGCATATACAATATATAATGCACATACGTATCTCTGAACAGAAATTGCACTTGTATCTTTTTTGCCCCCACCATGTAAAGAAGGACAACAACAAAATGGAAGTGATGAGTGCTTACCAGTATATATACATCTCGACCCTAATAGGATAAAACGAATCATAAGTCAGAATCGTGAAATGTGGAACAAGCAGGGACACTAAGGACAGTGTAACTGCAATAACCACAAAAATAAACAGACCTTCTTTTCCTGTTGAATCTCTGATATAACCCCTGTGATGCCGACCAGTGACTTTGAGCTTGTCAAATGGACACTAAGGACACTGCATATACCGGAGTTGAATTGGTCAGATCATTTGATGAAATTGGTGTGAAATGAGGAATATAGTAAGGAAATAATTCTTACTTAAGCTTCTTCTTGACAACTGACTCGACAACCCAGTCCCCTATGCAATTCAAATCAGTGTCTCTGGGAAGGAGATCAACCTAGGAAAGAAGTAGCTCTAGTTGTCAGATGCTATAGTAATATAATTTTTTTTTAAAAAAAAACAGGACAGTATAGAAAAACTGAATGAATGCACAACACAATCACCTTTGTTATGACAAGTATAATAGGATTAGCACCAGCAAAGTCTCGTACTCGTGCCAGGAAACTCCCATTGAAGTCAACGATGTCAACCTTCACACGCACGGAGGCTAGAATGAGTGAGCAGAAAAAGGAGTAGAGGCATGAGAATCGATCTGGCAAGTTGCTTACCAATTTGACTATGAGTGCTTTCTCGTGGCGGAGGTATGAGCTTCTCCTGAGCTGTTCCGCGGAAACAAACTGCTTGCCGCCAGGATAACCGCCGTGGCCACCAACAGCAGTGACCATGTGGCCATGAGACAGCAGCTTGCACCTTCCACATAGAACGGTTCTCAGTTGGTGGTGTCTCTTTTTCTGCTCATCATCAGAGAAGGAAGAAATGAAATGAGAGTGCAGCAACCATTCTCTGCTCCGAGGAAGATTATGAATGGATGAATGCCAGTGGCCGATCGGGTAGTGGAGCGAAAAGGGAATGAAAGAAACGTCGGCAATTACCAGTTCGTACGTGTCGGGGTCGACGTAACCCGGCGCGGCCTCCTCCGCCGTCTGCAGCGGGGCGCCGCAGCCGTAGCAGGAGGCGAGGCCGGAGGGCTTCCGCGCCAGTGCCCGGCGCTTCTCCTTGCGTCGGCGGCGCCTGTCGGCGTCGTCGGGCGCGAGCACGCGCGCGGCGGCCTCGGTGGCCAGCTGGCGGCCGAGGAAGCGGTCGCCACGCGTGGGCGCGGCGGGCCCGCCCCGTCAGGCGGGGCGGGCGGCGGAGCAGGAGCGGCGGCGAGGGAGGTGCGGTGGGCGTGGGGCTTGAGCGGTGGAGGTGGCGGCGGTAGGGTTTTGGGGAAGGAAAGGAAGGGGAGGCGCGGTGACGCCATGGACGACCGGCGGCGGGAGGCGCCTAGCAGAGCAGAGCAGGGGGAGGAGGTTGTCGTCTCCTTTCCTTATCCGGCCGGTGCAACGGAACGGTAATGAAATATCTTGAAGCAGGCGGCCTGGGCTTGGGCTTGTTGTCCGACCAAATCCAATTGAAACAAGGTGGATGATCCAGTAGGCCCAGAACATCTAGTTTTTTCCCTCAAAAGGAATTGCCTTTTCTTAACAAAATATTTCTTATAAATGTATTATAGACTAGCTTAAATAAATAAATATAGTCGCTTCTATGTATAAGGAAAAGTGATTAAAATAGAAAATACCAAACACTTTTATACATGAGAAAAAGAGGACATAGTTGGTGAGTAGGACAATAGACATATGCACTGACGACCATTCTTTAGCCATACCACGAGCACAAAGAAGCTACTAGTAGGGGCTTGACGTGGACAGAGCTTGCACACTAAGGGTTGAATTGACATTTTTCGCTGCTCTCCAAAGCCATTGCACCTCGCTATTTCCTAGTATCAGCGATTGGTAATCTGAACCATGATGAGAGTAATAAAAGGTAGAGCTAATGTTTCATGCCTTTTTCTATGAATGAAAATAAAATAATTCCTATGCTACAATAGCATAGGAAGCAATAGATAGTACATGAATCTTTTTTTTTTTTTCATAAGCAAATCATTATTCAGAAAAAAAAAAAAAACCTAATATAACAGCTAGTTGTCTGAATTCTATGGGGAAGAAAGTTTGGGGTATCACAAATATATTGCTCATATATTCGTGTGTTTCTAGATGCCATTTGAAAAATAAATAAATAAAAATCTTTAATGCATATTGTACTACATACACCATTGAATGGATGGGATCTAGATTCTATTCTAGAGAAAACGAGAAATACCACGGAGCCTTCCGGATGAACCACCGCACTCGCTGCGCCATGCGTGGATGCATGCAGCGGATCAGCTAAGCATAAGCTAGGTTCAGGTTCATCATATATATGCATGAAGCATCATGATGCCATGATGCATGGCAATCCTATATGATGGTGAGATCGATGCCTAAGCATGCTATGCGGTTGTTGCTAGCTTCATGTTGATGCTAGTCGTCGTCGTCGTCGTCGTCCATGCCCTTGAGCTCTAGCTCTTGTAGCGTTGATGGATGGATCGGGCAGGGCCGGGCCCCAGCCGGGCGGCCCACTTCCATCTGTCCCACCCGACAAAATTAAAGCGACCTCCTAGCGGCGGTAACGTAGGGCCGGCCCGCTTGTCTGTACTGTGGCCAGTGGGCCTGCATTGTCTAGTGGGCCAGTCACCCTACCTAGCCGTTTGATATCAATCATCGGCCATGGCCCTGTTCAGCCAACGGCCAATATTTTTCTCACAAAAGGCGTCGTAAGCCTGCATGTACCAAATTGAGGCTCTATGCTTTGGTTGTTCTTGTTCGTCTTAAAATAAATTAAACGATCTCAGTTTTAACAAAACGGTCTCAATGAGCCAGAAAAGTTTTTTCTGGTGAGAAGAGATGAATTCTGCTAACTATACCAGCTGCCATTGAACATCAAGAACTCAATCAATACGTAGAGATGCAGACGGACGTATACAAGGACAGTAGTATATATACGGTCGCCTAATCTGTTCACTTGTCTACAAGGACAGTAGTACGGTGCTTGACGGCACCATACATGGCAAATCACCGTCTCAGTTCAATTACCACTGCACACGCCTACTACGTAGCCGGCAGCCCGGCAGTAGTGTACGTAGGTAGTACGTACGTACAGTAGTATTATGTGGTACACACTTGTGCTAGCTAGACGTACCGTGTACGTACGCTCAGTCGTGGATTGCAGCTCTAGGTGCATGCTTTCATCATCATACAAGTATGTATTGGTACTTGAATTCCTTCTTTTTTAAAAATACAACTATTGTACATGTACTTATGTATATATGCATTCTCTGCTTGCTGCATCCATTCGAGTAGAACGTACATCAATGATACGTACTCTACTCCTGCGGGCGGCTGTTGGTAGGAAGAGAAGACTGCAAATTCTCCGATGGATAATGGATATGGGAGCTACGTCGGGGCACGGGCAGGCTAGCCACTAGAGAATCTTTTACATACATACAGGATCGACCGGATCGGAGTACATGCAATGCAATGCAATGCAGCATCATAGATCGTATCGCCGTACGTACTCTACTGTAGCTTTTTTTTTTTGAGAAATACGTACTCTACTGTAGCTGCACCGCAGCAGCACAATACTACTAGTATCCTATAGCCCTGAAACTGAAGCTGAAACGGAAAGCAGGCCGGTCCAAGTAAGAGAGCGTCGCGGCCCATGATACAACACAACACTCTTTTTTTAACAACAAACGATATATTGTATCAACAACACGAATCTGACAGAATGGTTACGTTTGGTATGCTTGTAGAGATCAGGGCATACTTACCAAAATAAATAAATGTACTATCTCATACAGTATTTCGATGAGTCATATATACATATAATCTCAAATTGATGAAATTTTATGTAACAAAGGAATACTCGTATTTATTTGTGATACGATGAACATGGTTGGAGTACATACAGTTGTTATAATAACAAAAAAAAAATTAAAAATAGAAAATATGTTATTATTTTGTCTATAAACTGAATAAAAAATAATGTGAGTATAACAGTACGAAGGGGTAGCGAAAGGAAGACAGAGGATGAATGAATAATTGCAATTGGAGAACGATGCACAGTGGCTGACGGAGTAGTGTAGTGGAGTACGCAGCGTAGCAAAGCCTAGTGAGCCTATACTTGCCGGAGTACGACTAGTAGGAGGCTACAGTATGCAGAGTAGTAGACGTGTAGGTTTCTAGTACTAGCTAGCTCGCTACAGTAGCTAGCTTTTGGGGTGGCTCCATCGATCCATCGTTGGTCGTCGCACTGCACAGGCGAGGGCAGGGCAGCCAGTGCAATCTTGATAGATGCACGGACGGACATGGCTGGATCCAATGCAATGAGATGCGTGGCATGGACTCCTACTGATGGGCATTGCAGTCGGACGACGGCGAAAGGTGAGAGATGCGGCGTTCCGGTCCGGTCCGGCGGGTGGACGACGGTGGTGGTCTGCTCTGCTCCGCCGTGCGACAGGTAGGCGAGCGGAGCGCGGCTACAGGAAGAGGAACAGGAGGCGTCTTTTCGTGGTGAAGTGACCCACGTAGGCGACTTCTGGCGACTGCCACGAGTGAGGACAGGAGCACGGCACGGCACACCGCCGCACACGCCAGACGGCCAGGCCCAGCCAGCAGCTGCCCAGGCCGGCAGCGTCAGGCTCAGCGTTCAGAGAGAGACGGCCACCCTCCTCGGGTACGGCGGTCAACCCCGGTATCCAATCATTACCCGACACGTCACCCGGGTTGTACCACCCCAACCATTGCATGATGCATGCACACATCGATCGAATAGCGTACTGTGCTCACATAGAGTAGGCGAGCTAGCTAGGGACGGCAACTCCTCCGGGCCTTTTTACAGGTACCACCACGGAAACCAGAGTATCTCATCACTGCCCTTTCTGTTGCCCACGTGTCTTTTCCTCCTCCATCACTCAAACAAACACAAATAATTTTATCAACAAGCAGTATCTAGTATCGCAAAGTATAGAAAATGAGAGGGGAGAGGGGGGATTAGATGAAAAAATACCCACGTCAACAAGCTGGAGCACCAACCAAAACACAACAGCAGGTGAGGGAGATCAAATCTGCAAGTACACAACCAAACACACAGAGGTTTTCCATTACAGGTTAGGATTTTTACAACAAAATAAAAAAACAATGACTACAGCCAATAACATGGATCCATACCTCAAGAACAGCCAAGAATACATATCTAGTGTGCCTGCATCGGAATAAGAACAACAACCAAGAACTGAGAGCTAGGGTTTTGAAATCACAATGGGAAAAATGGAGATAATTAGGGGAAAAAGCTCACTTGCCTGGAGAGGAGTTAGATCCGGGGCACCTACAACAAAATCGAGATGAGAGGGGGGGGCATTAGGAGGCCACGAATCCATCAAAAAATCTGGCTGCATTGAGGGAGAGGGGGGTAGAGAACCTATCGGTGGCGCAGGCGGCAAGCGACGAGAAGAGAAGGAGGAGGGGGAGAGGAGATAAATAGAGGGAGGAGGCGGTAGTGAGTGGCGGGAATGGAGGAGGTAACCCTAGCAGCTTCGCGCCATCTCCCCGCATGCTGAAAATCTCCACGTGCGCGCCTGCTAGCTCGGAGCGAGCCATGTTGAGAAAAAACAGAGAAATCGGGCGTTCCTCAGAGCCAAGCTCGGGAGCGAGGACAGGATACCAAACACCGGTTCCCGCATCCCGAGCCCTGGTTGGGTGGGATGCGGGGGAACCAAACACGCCCTAAATTGCGTCTGATGACATAAGCAGAACGACGAACAAAGTCCAAAAAGCAAAGGTTTAGTGACAACGAACTTCATTAAAAAAAAATTCATGTCACACACGACCAAATACTGTACTGAGCACAAAAAACTACTTGGATCGATCGGCCACACACAATTTGGGCAACTGTTTTGCTTGCAAATCGCTTGGCCTGCGGTTCGATCATAGCGTTTCGTTCTCGATGCCATGCGTGGCAGATAATTCAGGAGACGCTTTCAGCTAGCTTCAAGGATGGAGTAGCAAAACATCAATAATCTTATTACTTTGCATGGATTATTGCTATATATAAATTTAGAGATTAGAGATGCTCTTAGCAGTACGCTTGTAGCAGCGCTGCAATCATTTTTTTTTCCCTTTTTTACGCCACGGTGGAGGCTCACAGGACGCCGTCTCGCACCCTAATCAGGCGTCCGACGCTTGGGATTGTTTGGATTTGCTTCCAAATCCCCAATTCTTTAAGGCATATAGTATTGAATTACTCCAGCATCCCTTCAGTGTGGATATAGAAACCATAGTTAAATAAATTTACTTTGTATAGCTTTTTTCCCCCTCAAATGTCTAATCATCTAGAGAGTGTATTCAACCATCGCATCCCTTCAGTGTGGATATAGAATGGATCCAAGCAAGCCAAGTGCAGACACCAGACAGGTTTCAGCGATTCTTCTCCATATTATAGTATGATGAGGGCATGAAATTAAAAACTAATCCTCCTCCTCCTCATCAGTATGCAAATCAATCAGGCAGTAATTAACTAGGAGGAGGAGTACGTAGTACTAGTTAATTAGCTGCGCTTCCCAATGCAGCAGCAGGAGCAGGAGTAACAAAATCACCACACGTGCAAGTCACGTGTGTGGCGCCGGTGGCGGTGCCACGCCCACAAGGCCAGGTGACGTCATCGCCCCCTCTTCCTTTCCCTTTCTCATTTTCTTTTTGCTCTTTATTTGCCTTTTATGGACAGGTCCTTTTCACTTGCAATCCAGTCCCTCCCTCTGATTTTTTTTCAACCGGGTACGCTCTTTGGACTACCTGAATGCCCTTCCTAACTTGTGTTTGGTCTTCATGACAACTACTTTTCCTACGACAAAGCTATAATTATTTCTTTTCCCTTTTCAACACTACTCCTACCTCGGGCTAGCATACGTTTTTACTAGTTATTTTTTCTTAAAAAAGGCATTAATTTGTGCCATCTCTTCCTGTAAGTTCATTCTATATAAATGTGGTAACTCCAAATTTGAAGGTATTTCGACTTACATTATTTTATATTTTGGTTTTAGCATAGTGAATACATAACTAAATATTAACAGTATATATCAAAAACTAAGTATCTACAAAAACAATATTGTCTTATAATTTTGAATGGAGAGAGAAGATTATTGAGTTAGACCACATATTAGCCAAAATATTGATTTGCCTCTGACCAAGAGAAATTGTGTGAACATTCTTAACTCAAGGGAACACTATGTTGGTTGAACCGAATAAAAGTGGATGCCAAAAGATAAAATTATTAAGCAATACCTCACATATTTTCCTTTTGTTTTTGCGTAGTGTTCTTCCTCTTGACATCCCATTGTCCACGCTCGCCGCCTAATTGCATCCATAAGCACCGTATGTACCCTCTTGCATGCCTTTTGTACTATTTGTATTGACGAGTAGTGAATAAAGGCTCATTGTGCGCATGTTGAATGTTAATGCTTACCTCAAACCCTACGTACTTGTAATCTTATCATCAACTTTTTGATTTGAGCCGCCATGACGCCCCAATTCACCATGTGTTGCTCGAAGCCACCATCACTACTGCTGCTAGAAGGGGTTTCTAGGTCACGGAAGAATGATATACCCAGAACTCTAATAATTAGGCTAAACTCATGATGCCTCCTTCTTGAGTGGCCTACTCGAGATGTGGGCGCCTGGCTCATTGTTTGTCTAGTCATGTATTAGAGAATACAATGTGAGAGTCTAACCAACTGATGAAATAAACCAAGTGTTCACAATGGAAGGAGTGAGGATGGTGGTACTTAAGGGCATGGCTGCTAACAACGCTAAAAATTAGCTCAAATTAGCTATGCTAGCTATTAGCCCTCTTGTTAATGTAAGCTAAAATTATGTAGGTAACCCATGGCATCAAACATTCTCTAGATGGATAGTATACAAATGCAAAGATGAAATAGAAGTGAGAATTGAGCCCATCCTGTTGCCGGAAAGAGGTAGAGTCCATTCAAACCGGGACAAGGACGGGAAGAGCAGCAACAAGGGCACCCTAGAGAGATGTACAAATAAGGGCATGCCCGAGGGCTGCTTTCCAAACCTGCCAGAAGATAAAGCAGGGTCAGGCAGAAGCAAAATGGAAACCAAAACAGACCACCTCTGCCCCTCCTCCTCCCCTGCCTACCCTCCCCTTCCCTGCTGCCCCAGCCCCAGTGACCCAGAGACTGAGGACCCTCCTCATCCCCTCCATTAAAGACAAGGGCCATCCATCCATCCTCTTCCTCCTCCTTCCATCCCCATCCCCATCTTCCACCCCTGCTCACTCTCCCACACCACACTTGCAATTTCCAATTCCCTTGCTTGAGGTAACAATCCAAAGCTTTGTTACCTGCTGCCCAACAGCAACATGTAACAAGCCAAACCCAAGCAAAGCTTCACCATCACCATCACCACCACCGAGGTCACCTCACCTCCCTAGCCAGCAGTAACTGCCCACCCAGTGGGACGGAGTGCAGATTTGAGTGGCCACTGAGTACCGGCAGTACTCGTGACTTCGCCTCCAGGCCAGTCGCCATGCAGTCCGGCTACGGCGGCGTGTCCGAGTTCCAGCAGTTCATCATGGACGGTGGCTTCGCGGCCATGTCCGCGCCTCCGCCGCCGCCGCCGCCTCAGCAGCAGCCGCCCCAGCCCGCCGCCGCCGCGCAGGAGCTGGGCGGGCCCTTCAGGTACCAGCCGCTGCACCACCACGCGCTGCCGCCGCAGCACCACCACCACATGCCGCCGCACTTCGCCCACTTCGGCGCCGCCCCGCCACCGCCCTTCACGCAGCAGCTGCTGCACCAGGCTGCCGCCGCGGGGCACCACCTCCAGCTCTTCCACGAGCAGCAGCAGCAGCATCACCACCACCACAAGCCCCATCCGCCGCCGCATCAGCAGCAGCATCACCAGCCGCCGGCGAGATGGGCACCGCAGCCACAGCAGCAACACCACCAGCCGCAGGCCCAGACGCATCACCACCACCACCATCACCACCTCGGATTCGACGTCGAGGCCGCCGTGCCGGAGAGCTCGGGGGCGGCGGGCGCTGGGAGCGCCGCGGCCTCGGGCGGCGCTGCGCCTCCGGGCGTGCCACCGTTCTTGGCAGCCGCCATGAACTTCAAGCTGGCGGTCGACCCCGGCGGCGGCAGTGGCGCCACGGGAGGCACCGACGACGCCCTCAACGACGGGGGTGGCGCCGCGGGTAGCGGCATGATGCTCCACGTTGGCGGTGGCGGCGACGACGAGGCCGCCACTGAGAGTCGCCTCCGCCGCTGGACTGGCGGCGACGAGGAGACCTCCATCAAAGAACCCACCTGGTAGGCGGCTGTGCTCTTTTTAATTTGTGCATCTTCCATCACCAGCTGCTGCTGCTGCTGCTCTCCAAATCTCGAAGCGAATTCTTGCTCTTGGTGGAAATCGAAAAAGAAAACAAGATGAGGAGGGAGCATCTTGTTTGCTCTGCTTGGGATGCTTTCCCTCATGCTTGTGGGGAGGGAGCAGAGGACGAGCAATAATAGTGCCATGATTGGGATAGAACTGCAGCTGCTGATGATGCTGATGCTGATGCTGATGCTGATGCTGATGGCGATTCCCTCTCTCGCTGAAATCATTCTCACTCGAGCACCTACTTTTCAGCTCTCCATTCCTTGTGCTATGCTTCGATGATTACCTCACCCAACCAAAAGGTTTGGGGTGACAAAAGGCCGCATCTTGTTCTTGCATGCAACAAATTCTCCTCTTCTTTCTTTCTACCCATCAAAATGTGTAGATCAAAATGTGGCTTCTGTAATGAGATTCCTCACCATCAACAAAAATTGTTTTGCGCAGGCGGCCGCTGGACATCGACTACTTACACAGCTCGAGCAGCAGCAAGAGGACCGGGAAGGAGAAGGTGGCCACGCCGGAGTCCCCCGCGCCGGCTGCTGCCGCGGCCAATTACTTCAAGAGAGGCGACGACAATGCCAATGCGGCAGCCGCAGCCGCTGCGGCCGCGGGCGGCGGCAACTACAAGCTGTTCAGCGAGCTGGAGGCCATCTACAAGCCGGGGAGCGGCGGTGCGGGCGTCGCCCAGACGGGTTCCGGCTCCGGCCTCACCGGAGACGACAATGCCATCCTCGAGCCGGCCATGGCCGACCTCACGGGCGTGGCGGGTGTGGACGCGGGCCCGCAGCTCAACACGTCGGAGACGTCGGCCGGGGAGGAGGCGGCCGCGGTGGTGCAGCCGCAGCCGCAGCCGCAGCCCCAGCCGTCGGCGGACGCGGTCCGGCGCAAGCGCAAGCGTCGGCGGCAGCAGGAGCAGCTGAGCGCGTCGGCGTCCTTCTTCGAGCGGCTGGTGCAGCGGCTGATGGAGCACCAGGAGAGCCTCCACCGGCAGTTCCTGGAGGCCATGGAGCGGCGCGAGCGGGAGCGCGCCGCGCGGGACGAGGCGTGGCGGCGGCAGGAGGCCGACAAGTTCGCCCGCGAGGCCGGCGCGCGCGCGCGCAGGACCGCGCCAGCGCCGCGGCGCGGGAGGCCGCCATCATCGCCTACCTGGAGAAGATCTCGGGCGAGTCCATCACGCTGCCGCCGCCGGCTTCTGCGGTGTCCTGCGACGACACGAGCCAGGACGTGGGTGGCATCGGCAAGGAGCTGGTGCCGTACGACGGCGGGGACGCGACGGCGACGGAGGGGTTGGGCGGGTCGCTGCACCTGAGCACGTCGCGGTGGCCCAAGCACGAGGTGGAGGCGCTGATCCGGGTGCGGACGGGGCTGGAGGGACGGTTCCAGGAGCCCGGGCTCAAGGGCCCGCTGTGGGAGGAGGTGAGCGCGCGCATGGCGGCGGCGGGGTATGGGCGCAGCGCCAAGCGGTGCAAGGAGAAGTGGGAGAACATCAACAAGTACTTCCGCAAGGCCAAGGAGAGCGGCAAGAAGCGGCCGGCGCACGCCAAGACGTGCCCGTACTTCGACGAGCTCGACAGGCTCTACCCCGCTCGTCGGGTCACCTTCACCCGGCGGCGCGCGACGGCGAGTCCAATGCCACCACCGGCGCCGAGGCCAAGCAGGTGAGCTCGGAGCTGCTGGACGCGGTGGTCAAGTACCCCGACGTGAGCTACGGCCCGCCGGGGTTCGGGATGGACAGGGAGCAGGCCTCCGGCGGCAATAACGAGGCTAATAATAATGAAGGTGGAAAGGACGACGTCGACGACGGGGACGGCATTGGCAAGGGGAGGGGCGGCGATGATCAGGACGACGAGGTGGACAGCAGCCATAGCCACGATGATGAGTAGCTAGCTACAGTGTGTCTCTCGCTCTCTAACCAACCTTTGATGATGAGTAGCTAGCTGCATTGCATTCCATTGCATCCATGGCCATGGCGTTGCCGATCACAGGACATGATGCCATGCGAGCTCGATCGGCGCCCAAGGAATCCGTTCCTTTGTTGAACAAATTTGCTTAGCAATCTTGTTTAATTTGTTCTTTCTTTCTTGTTACTAAATCACTACTACTAGTAGCTGTTATTACTAGTGCATTTCAACACTTGTTACTATTAGCTAGCACGCCATGTTTTTGCTTCTAGCTAGTTGGTACTATTATGTATACTACCAATATATATCTATCTATATATGATATGAATATGATATGATGCATGGTCATCTACAACATACTGTTAATCACTACTGTAGTCTAAATATCGTGAGTACGAATGAATGGATGGGCGGGTACGATCATCATTGCATTGCTGCATATAATATACTCCCTCCCAAAATAAACGCGTTTTTCCCGAGAAAACATCTGTAGGTAATTATATATTAAAATAGGATTAATATTTATATTATATAATTAGTATCATTGGAAAGATCTTTTTGGTTTAGTTTTTTAACAAATTTATTTGGAGATTTAAATCTTCAGTATTTTCTACAAATCGAAAGTCAAACTTTGCAGGAAAAACCCAAAATTTTATTTTTGGGACGGAGGGAGTAGGTAGCTCCTGGAGCAGTGTTTTTTTATTTTAAGGGAAATAAATCGTCCTTTGTGTTAATAATTTGGGTCAATGTCAGGAGGTGTGTCGGCAGATATGTGCTGCCAATACTTTATTCATTTCTCTAGCTACCCAGCCACAGCTTCATCAGCTCACTCGATGTTCACTCTAGCAGGCCGAGTTAGCATTAGCACTGGTATTTTCAAATAATAATACTATGTAAAATTTCAATAGCATTTTTCCAATAATAATCAGAGAAAAGTATTTGATACCTCTCTCCACATATATAGGTAGAGGCAATGCATGCATGCACATCGTATGTGTAGGGTCTGGTTGGTTGGTTAACGACAGCTTAATTAACAAGACACGTATGTTTGTGCCGGGCCAGCCCCAGGTAGAGGCACGAGTCGTAGGTCACGTCCGCTGCGTACGCATGGCCGAGGTCGGTAGCCATGCGGCAACGACAATACTATGTACAAGCATGCGGCTGGCACGTGTCTTGAATGCACAAACTAACAAAAGCTTAGCTGGCAGACCTATCTAGCCGCTCATTCATTATCGTCTCGTCTCGTCTCGTCTCGTCTCCTATTGTTGATGCAATGCAAGGCAGGCATGCTTGCATTGGATTGAGGGCAGGACTACATGCATTTTAGTCGCAATTAGAGTCATCAAAATTTTAGCCAGGTGGTTAGCTAAGCTTTAGGCGAGCCTATTTCAATATCAACAAATAGACTAGATTAGCCTCAATAATCCCTTTCTTGCTCCATTCAATGCCATATATATATATATATATATAGCTGGGTGGCCATGCCCGATGGCCCCTTGCTCTCCATGTTGGGCGGATCAGATTCTTGTCCATGGTGGTATGCCGTGGATCTTGTCATTCTCCAACCTCGATTGATGGCCGGCCGCACACAATACTCGATTGTTTCCATTATTATGTCCTGGATCTCCCAAATATATTCTCCTCTAGATCGAATACGTCTTGGCTGACGTAGGAGCTATAGCAGCTAGTAGCGCTAGCTGCTTCAACAATAATATGGCCGGCGCTGGACCTAACAAATTTGGATCTATTTCAAAAAAAAACGGCACCGACTCGTGGATCGCTATATATAGTGCGCGAAAGAATCCTAGCTGATGATATAATGATTCATTTGGCTCCTAATTTCATTCTTGAAAAACAAAATTAAACTAACCTTTGTTACGTACGGTACATGATGGAGCCGAGGGAGAGCAAGATGACGGAGTTGGCAGGAGCCACACGAGGTCTACGAAACAGGGGCCGGGCCCGACAGATTGTCAAATTTGATGGCCATGCCACGCTACACCTACAATTAATTGTCTATTACTAGTATTGGTTTGACTTTGACCACGCGCACCAGAGTCGTAAATCCAAAACCGCATGCGTACGTTGGCTACCAGCTCCTTTCCATTACAGGTACTTGTTGTTTTCGGCAATTGACGTGTCTCGCCACTTGTATTTATTGGTATGCAACGTGCCAATGGAATGAATCCAACACGATTACTCAATTAATTAAATTTTTATATAATACTATATATATCAAACTAGTACACAAACACATATTTCTGTGTGATGATGATGATGCATTGTCTTTTAGATGTATTCGGCTCATAGTTTCTGCACATCAGCTGATGTTGTTTTGTTGAGAGAGAAACATTGTATTATAGTTGATACGAACAGAACAATACATTATTGGCTTGGAGAAATGAAAGGACGTGTGTCCGCGAACGCTGATAATGCAAGCAAAGTTTGCTATTGATTTGATCTGGAAAACATTGATCTTTATATTACGAAGCAGGGCATAATTAAGCTAGAGTTGATGCTGCCAAAACGTTCTTAGATTAAAGAAGAAGAAGAAGAAGAAGAAGAAGAAGAAGAATCGCTATTAATTCCAGCTCAATTAAGCTAGAGTTGATACAACTGTGTGACCATGCATGCTTTGCACAAAGCAGGACAGCATATATATAGTGTTGGGCCACATGATGCATGATGGTGATCCATTTCCTTGCTGTACATGTAATGCAGGTGTAAATTACACAGATCGAGCCAATTCATTAGTAGTTTTTAAGGAGTGTCAATGTGAATGCGGGGCTCCAGTATCGCAAGCTGCAGCTCACAGGTTCCGTCAGTATAAAAAAACAACACCGAATCTCGATGCATACGTGTGCCGTACGTACTACACATTATTATATTCTTAGATTAGATTAGATTAGAGATTTGTTTGCATGATACTCCTACTAGAGTGTGTGAGTGTGAGAATTCTAGGCTGCTACTACTGTACTATTTGCCTAGTACGAGTACTCTAGTATGATTGTGTTTGCGAGGAAGAATGGAGACGGACCAGCTGATGACACCCCTCTTCTTCTAGGGAGGGAGGGCAGGCTGCAGCTGCAGCTGCAGACAGAGAGAGAGAGAGAGAGCGCGAAGGCGACGTGTCACAGAGCCTGTACAGTGTACTGGCAGTAGAGTCCAAAAAGTATGACGTCACCAAAGGACAGGGAGGGTGGGCCCCCATCCTTGGACATGTCAGAGGGGGGAGGACCACCGTCACAGCACAGGCACAGCAGGCAGAGGCCCACTGCCATTGCCCATAGCCCATAGCCCATAGCAGCAGCATCCTCTCGTTTCCTCCTTTTCAAAACCTTTTCTCCTGTTTCTTTGGCTTTCATTTCTCTTTTCTTTGACCTCGCGCGCGCATGGGAATGTGATTTAGTATAGAGCAAAAAAAGGTCTTAATTATGATTGACTAAATTATACTATGTTGCCGACCTATATACATGCACATTGAAACAATGACAAGATATACTTGTCCAGGGCATACGAGACATTTTGTAAACCACCAATGCATAATGTAACCATCACATGCATATTTCAAATAGCCATTCAACGTTGATAAGTTTGCTGACCTAGGGCGTGTTTCTGGACGGACCACGGTGCCACAATCTATCTATTGCCAATGCGCCCTTCAACTCGCAACGTGGTACAAAACAAGAGCGCCTAGTTGGATCTCGCAGTTTCTATGTCTTATGTGACCAAAGAACCATCGATATCGAGAGATATATGGGCTGGATTTTTCTTCTTCCAATTCTCAACTAGAATGACCATGCAACCAATTTAATCGGAAACGAGCACGCCCCTTACGCTATACTTAAACCTAGTAGTAATTTGAGTTTGCTAGAGACTAGTGGAAGGCATATACGTACACCGTACCTATGAAAACATCTAAGCTAGAAATTTGCTAAAGTGAGCATCCAATCTAAGCTAGAAATGTGATCATCCAAAGCGATTAGCACAAGTACAGGGAGCCTACCGTGCTATTGGAATACCTAGTGTGAGATTGAGTTACTCGTGCTTCAACTAGTAAGACCCGGCCACTTTCGGATCTCTTTCATTTTTTTTTTCCCGCCTCTCAATCCTCAAATCAAGGGGATCAACTAGATACCACTTTTGTCTCGGTCACCTTTCTCTCTCTTCATGTCACAAACGTAAGAGGAGGAGAAATGAGATGCCTATCAAGGAGATAAATGTTTTCAATGCGATGTGCAAGACCCTCTCCATGCATAACCTACCTACAATTTAGTTTCCTCCATCATTTCTCTTCAGGATATAATCTTTTCTCTAGAAAAAAATTCCCAATAGGATAATCTAAGGAAAAAAAAAAAAAGGAACTAGTGAGATGCTCGAGTACAATGAGGCCGGCACTAAGTCTTTTTTCCTGTCACAAGAGCAAAATCATTTTCAGTCTTCGGCAAACTACCCTTTTCTCCAAGTGCATTTGAATTTAGGGTTCTTTCTTAAGCTCGAATCTTGTTAGCTTTAGGCCAAAGTTGCAATTTTGTTGACAACAACATTTGAATTACATTCGGTTCCATCTAGATACATAAATAGATTCGTGTCTTATTTTGTGATGGGAAGGAACATACTCCAAGGGTGCGTTTGGTTCCCTTCTGCTTTTTTTCGACCTGCGAGTGTCATTGTTTGGGTTCTTAGGGATATGCAGAGCCAAATTTAGAGAGAGCGAGACATTTGGTTTGTCTGCAAAAGATAAGTCGCATGAGATAAAAAAATATTAAAAAATTATGATTATAATTTTTTATTTTGTGTAAATATAGTTTTAAAGGACTTATTTTATCTAACCATGTCTTATTTATCCATAACATATATTAATATCACTTAATATTTACTAATTATACATTAATACATTATTAGTGGAAGAAACAACTGCATCGGCCGATTCTGGCGTAAGATCTTTTGCATGCACACGTACACCTCTCTCTTTAAATGCATCCCTATCCCTATCAACTCGCTCAACGTCGATCTCCCTATCCCTATGCCTCATGTGTGATGCATGAGTATGTATAATTGTGGCATGTAGCATATAGGTGGGACACTTGAATTTTGGATGGACCTACAAAACATACACGCCATTGCTACTGGTTCGTGCGTGTCCCCATATGTTGGAAAATAGGACCATATGCATTTTGTTAGCACGTACAGTACGCCTACGCTACGCTACGCCCAAAATTATTGGATCCATATTCTAGACATGCATATGCATATATATATATATACATATATATTGTGAATCTGCACGAACACTGTAACTAGTGTACGACTATATATGTGCATGGTGGGCTCGTGCTCATCACTATTCCCTTCCTCCCGTTCTCTCTCTCCTTTTTAAGTGTCGCTTACTTGTCAAACTTTTTAAAGTTCAATTAGATTTGTAGCAATATTTGTATTTTCAAATAAGTTTATTACAGAAAAAGAACATGATCAATCAAATGATGCTAATTATGTATAATAAATATTAATATTTTCATAAATATTGATATCATGTATATATTTAGTTAAAGTAGAGCACGTTTGACTTCTCAAAAAGTGAAATGATAATTCAAAAAGATGGAGGGAGTACTTCGCTAGGTAGGATTATTATTGGTTTTGAAAGAAATCAAACTTCACTAACTACTCCCTTATAGTGCATTGAAATGTCAAAAATTGTATCAAAATAGAAGAGGTTCCAGCAAACTAGAGATTATAGTTTTATACTCACTCCATATTCCAAATTATAATACACTTTGACCTTTTTTTTTTATCTACATCCAGTTTGCTATACATCCGAATATAGTACAATGTCTAGATACGTAATAAAATAGATGTATAAAAAGTCAAAAGCGACTTATAATTTGAAAAAGAATGACTAGTACAATAGTAAGACAGTTTGATAGGTACTTATCGTTTATGAACCAATCTTGATTAATTACGGCCCTATTTGATTCCCTTAAGACTAGGGACTAGAGACTAAATTTTTAGTTCCATTTAGCTCCTAAATTACCAAATATAAAGACTAAAAAGAGACACTAATAGTCCGTAGTCCACTAGACTCTCAAGAGGAGCTTATTTGGGACTGATGGTCATGTCTAGCCCTAGTCCAAAGAATCCAAATAACCCCTAGTTTTTTTTTTTTTTTTTATTTCTGAGTTTTGTCATTCGTGTGTTCCAAAAGATGCCTACAAACTTTAAACTCGGTAAATTAAATTGATACGTCAATTTGACTTAGGGCACTCATAATAGAAACTATCATGGTTTCTATAGTCTTGGACATTGTGTGAAAAATTATCTTCTACAATGCAATTTTCTATTATGATGTCACATGACCCGGTTGTCACTCACGTGATTGTCTTGGTTTTGCGTAAAGACTTGGTTTCTTGTGTTTTTCCTCTCTCTCTTCAATAAATATAGCGTCACATCAGCAAAAAGCAATAAATAGAGGGGTAATAAATGAGGATAGAAACTATGATAAAGTCAGACTTTGGGGGTGTGCTCTTAGGCCGGTCTCAATGGGGGTTTCATAGGCGTTTCATGCACATTAAATAGGGTGCCACAAGAAAAGTCCACTTTTTGTATGAAACTCGGAGGAGAGAGAAGGGAAAAGTTTCATCTTGGTGAAACTCTCTTGGCACGAATACCAACTATCTCTCGAGTCATGAAATTAAATGCCTATGAAACCACAAGATGAAACTCTCCATTGAGAGTAGGGGTTTCATCCAAGTTTCATTTTATTTTATATGGCATGATAGTCTTGGAAACAACGAAATGAAACTCACCATTGAGACTGGCCTTAGAGCAAAACCAAAATGGCTCTGAAACAATCGAATACAAGGAATTGTGTGACATGCATAATTAATGAATCCATTGATTAATCATGCTATGCATGGTAGTTGACAGGGGCGGAGCCACGTTACAGGGTGTGGGTGTGCCCAGGCACCCACGAAATTTCAAAAAATCATTATTAGAAACAGATTTTCTTTGTGGTTTGCAGACTAAATTTTCATATCTACGAGAGTAAGGCACCCCTCTAATTTGCTCTAGTTTCGCTCTTGATAGCTGAGGTGAGAGGTGATGCATGGACGCATAGATCGATGGAAGGTCTGGAACGGAACAGACGCAGCTGATGCATGCATGCGATCCATGAAGAACAACATCCGGCGAGCAGCAATGTCGACCATGCTGGCTGGACCATCGATCCCATTTCACCCCATAGTATGTAGGCAAGGCCAAAAGATTGATGATTTGGAGGCTGTGCATGCAGTCACGCACAAATTGCCAACGCATTCATGGACACCGTACAAAAGCAGATTTAAACATTCACTTTAAGTCGCCACTAATTGGTCACTACTTGCTTTGGCCCATCATGAGACAGATCGACACGTACGTCGATCCTTGTTCTTATATAAATAGATCGAGAGAGAGACGTTGGAGATGAGAGATCGTTAGCCACACACACCAACGGATCCAGCATTTTAATAATCTAGAAATGCACCGGTACGTCCTCGTATATATATATGATGATAAACATGACATTCAGTTTTGTGTGAGTGATATTACTACATACTCCGAACATGCTAAACATGCACTAACATATCCATTGCGAAGAACAATTAATATTGAAAACAACAAGCATGACAAAAGAGTGTCAAGGTCGAAGAAGAAAGGGCTAGTACAGTGCTGCCAATGCCAAGGGCCGGCACCAGCGATGTTGATACCCTAATCATGCATCCAACATGATCAATGTGTGTGGCATGGATGTTATTGAAGTTCCTCGGGGAGTATAGATGGTGAAATGGGGCGCTCGATCGACGCGGCTTGTGACGTGCTTTGAATTGAATTGGTAGAGGTAGGTTAGGTTTGGTTTGCTGGTCTGTGAGTGATGACTGATGAGGTACAGTATATACTATCTTTGTATTATTGTTGTGTATGGTGGTGCCCTAGCTACCAAAGCAAGCTAGCTCATCTCCCGGCCGACACGTAGGACCACGCACACGGAGATTAGCTAGGGCACCGCAGAGGCCCACTCGCTCCATGCATTACAAAGAGACATGCAGTTGCAGTGCAGCGGGCGTACAGCATATATACATATATATATATGTAAATGTACACACACGGCTAAACTTTGTCCGCACACACACTTAGATACGTAGTATACGTGCGTGCCCATTCACCTCTCTAGCTTGTCTCCTCCATCACTGCCGTCCCATTCTATGTAATAAACCCTCCAAAAAAACATTGTCCCATGCTTGCATTTGCATGCATCCTCGCTTTGATGTCATGCATTCTATGTACTCCTGGCGCCGGTGCAGCGCACCCAAGACGCTGGAAGCTGGAGGGCGCCGGTTCAACTCCTGGCGCTGCTGTTTTTTTGCAATTTGTTGTATTTAATACGCAGGGGCAGCAAGGTCCAAACCAGTCCTCGATCGGCAGGACGACATGTATTCTGCTCTGCCCCTCGACTCCCAGAACGACTCGTAAAACCAGCCCGCTTCGATCATTATATATAGCTTAATTAATTAATCAATTAATTAATTAATAATATGCCCATGCCACTACATTCTATATATGCATGTATCGTTGATCTGCTGTGGTACTGTATACGACGTATTTTTTGGTCCTTGTATATACGAAGAAACAAGTATATGTATAGATCATAATGATATACACACATGCATGCTACCTAGCGCGCTGAGATCGAGCTAGGAGTACATATCATTCCTATATATTGTCGTCAGAAGATAACGATATATATGCGTATATAAATGGGCAGCTAGCCACACGACATGATACGACATACTCCGTGCTTAGCTTGTTGCATTGGGTATATATACACGCGTTTCTAGAAGAGTTAAAAAAAATATTTTCAAGAGAACTCTGAATAGGGTGTTTTTGTTTACTTAATTGGATATAAAGAGGTGTCGTTAGACAACTGGTATAGATTTTGATGGTATAGAGATTAAGAATTTTCTCTATATGTTGAATATAGTACTTCCAATGAGGCATGCATGAGATGCATTATTGAGCCTGGGGGAGGCGCCATGGAATCCATCCATGCAATCTCATCTCCGACGACGACTGACTGCATCGAGCTGACGGCAAGCCGCAGCTAGTCTACAAATAAAGTACGTACTGAGATGATGTATAAGTACTGTATGACGCATGCATTTCCAGTGAGATGCCTACAATACTTGTTATGCACGTAGTCCGGTCCAATGAATTCAAAAAGAGGAACAAGGAATATTACCATTGCCCTAGCTCATATTTATCATTGCTTCATAATATATAAAAGTGCAGTCGTCATCTCTAGTGTAGGCATGCAAAGTGAGGGAGGTGAAATGAGAACGAATAATGCCATTGTTTTCTAAATAAATAACCACTACCTCTACCTATGTCCTAAAAAGGATGCAATCTCATGTGTTGATAAAACTATCAAAAATATATTTGACATCACAAGTTTTTACAGTTGTTTGTTTAGATTTAGTTAAACTTGAGATAGACTTATTTGTACCGTCTAAAGTTGCATCCTTTTGGAGACAAATGCGGTTGCTCTAGCTCTACGGTTAGGCAAGCTACCTATTTACACAATTCTAGTTGAACTAGTGTCTCTAGCACAAACACAAGGCTATGTTGCTACTTTACTCCTATGTAAGATCACTACACAACTAACAAGAGCAACTAGCACAACCACTACACAGCTGCTTGATATACCCGGTTTTTCATCGGTTTTCAGAAAAAACCGCTGGTTCAACCGGTTTGACACTGGTTCACTTGCATACGATCTTTTAAGTGAACCGAACCGGCTAGGTCTCTGGTTCGGTCTTTTACCGGTTGGACCGCCGCTCCGGTCGGGTTCAACAAACTAGGATTGCTACTAGCTGCTAATGCTAATAGAAAGGAAAGGAATATATAATAACGCATGCAGTTGCTGACTGATTGTTAACATAATAACAGGAGGTCTAAGATCAATAATGAAGCCTAGCCCCAACATCTTATTAAGTTGGGAAGGAGCCGCGCCAAAAAGGTGCACAGATAGATCGGAGAAGCATCTTCGTGTGTTCTTGCTTTACACATTCTATTTCTGAACGTAAAATGCAATACACTTTTTTGGTTAAATTTCTGGATTGAGAAACAAACAGAAGATAGGGTACAATGCAAAACCAATTCCATGATGCACTGAGGCAAAAGTGTGACCACACATGCAGCTGGGCTAGTTATGCTCGATAGCCTTACACTTCTCCCCTGCTCAGTGCTCTATCTAATCCACACACCCCTACAAAAAAAAAGAAAAAAAGAAGAGGCTCATCCTCTGAAAAAAAAATCTATATCTATACCTATTAATAAAACATCAAAATTTCAGGCGTCCAGCCCATTCAATTTGGCCCAACCGTCTAGCCCACTCGCTCCGGTCGGCCCATTCACCTTCTACACTAGGTCGCACATCTCGCTCGCCTCAGTTCCTGCACGCTCCACTTGGCTTCTCGCACGATTTGCTCCGCTTGCCCACCAGCGCCGCCGACGTTCATCCCGATGTGCAGATCCACCACCACCGCCGCACAAGCGACGTTCATCGCCTCTTGATAAGGGCAGCCACCCAGGCCGGCTCCGTCGGCAACCACCTTGAAAGGCGATGCTATTGGATTGTTTATTCTTGCAACATGTTTTGACCTGTGTAATCTGCCCACCTGGTAACTTTCAGCTACTCTCTGAAACACCTAACAGAGGCACTAAGCGAATAATGTGCTATCTGCTTCAGAAATTGAAAATATATAAACGCCAACGTAATCATAACACACCGGTACCGTAATACAGTAGCGCTTTGTTTTGTTTTGTTTTCACTCTAACGCAGATGGAATACTGTCATTGGTAGCAAGCTGTCCAGTCAAGAGTTCCTGTCAGATGTAACAAACTCTGCACGATACAATACCCACGATCCCTTATATGGCGCACGCGCGCCGCTACGCATAGCCGCGCAAGACGGACGCGTGGCGGCCGCGCGACTAGCGTGCGTGCGCCGGAGGGGGCCGGGTGGTGGGGCGGAGCGGTCGGCGGCGATGGCGCCGCGGCCGGGCGGTGGACGGGAGGCGGCGCCGCCGCTGCCCTAGCTTTAGGGTTCCGCCGCCGTCCCGTAGCTTTAGGGTTCGCCGCCGGCCGCCGGTTTAGGTTCCGGCGAGCCCCCCCGCGCCCCATCCTCTCCCCGGGTATAGAAGTCCGGCCGGCCGGCCGGGCGGCGGTCGTGAACGCCGGGCGGTGGTGGCGGCTCGCCGGGCGGGTGAGCGAGGCGGCGCGCGCGCCGCCGAGGCGGCCGGCAGGCCCCATCCGGTGGGTATGGGTAGGCGGCGGGGAGGTCGCCGGAATCCATGGCGGCGCGGAGCTCGGCGGGCGGCGGAGCTCGGTGGCGGCGGTGCTTTCGGTGGCGTGGTTGGAGAAGAAGATGGTGGCAGGGGAGGAGGCGGGACGCCGCCGGGCGCCCTAGGGTTCGGGCCCGGAGCTCCGGCGAGCCTAGGGGCCCCGGCGGGGCGGGGAGGGGGCGAGCTTCGGGAAGAAGAAGGGTGGTGTGCGCCGGCATCGCCGCGGCGCGCTTGCGGCGCTGGTATCGCTAGCGGTGGCGCGCGCCGCGTAGCGGCGCCCTACAATACGGGAGGATCAAAATCGCAGAGGAAGCAAAACCACCAAAAAGAGAGAGAGAAGCCTTTATCGCAATTTTGGCATCTCAGTAGGAATATCTGTCAGGCAAACCAGGCCCTGACCCGACCCCAGGGCCCTCTGCTTTGCATAATTCTGGCATCACTACAAATCTCAAGCTTCCAGCCTTCCTCCCAAAGTCCATCTGCTACATGGATTCGTACAGACTAAGCCATGATAGAGCACTGACATAATCATCACTTCAGGCCCAGTAATCTTCAGACAGTCAAGCACATGGGAATATACAGCAAGGAACAGCAACGAAACCTGTTTTACCATCAGTATTCTTCTCCCAAGCTAGAAGCAATGCATACATCAATAATATGATATGCCTGCTCATAAATATACGTATGTACTTCAGATACATAAGCGCATACCATACACCAATTATGCAAACAGCAATACCAATGCATAAAAGGGTTTGCAAGGAGAATCAATATTCATCAAAAGCATATATATAATATATATATGTTCACATTACAATACCAATGTTAACTGATACAAAATATCCTTTCAAAGAAAACTGAGCAAACAAGATGTTCTATCCATTTCTTTCGGAACCAGAAGACTATATATTGCAGGCAATGCAGTCAAACACATCTTTTTTGGGGTGACTATATACAATACTATGACAAGTGTAATGTTTATATCTCTCTGTAAAGGTTGAGCCTGTTGGTGCCACCAAGCATCCTGTTAACCACGGTTGCAGCAGCTGCCCCTTGCCTTGGAGAGGTGATCTCTGACGACTCTTCTCTGATCTGCAACGATGACACAGCTTGGGCGGCTATGAAACCAGGGCAGGTAACAGACTGATGGAATGTTCCTTGGTAGTATGGGCCTTGGAGGTCACTCACTTCTCCCCAAGATGGCAATGGCTGGCCAATCCCCCAATCAGCCCACCTCCCTTTGGGTCTGGGAGCGCTCGCACATATCAGTCCATCATCCAAGGGGTAGATATCAGCGGGTTGTGCATCCACGGTGAATTCAAAAGCAGCCGAGGCATCCCAATGGTTGCACCTGATGTGCTTGTTGAGCATCAAATGGCAGGGTTCATCGGAGTCCTCACCTATGAGAACATGAAGAGCAACTGCTTCAGCTATGGCAGCACCTTCCTCATCCAGCCTTTGCTGTTCTTCCTTCTTCTTCTGCTTCTTCTTTTCCAGCTCTGAGATGATGGCAGCCGAGTTTGCCAGCGCTTTCTCCAGGCGCCGCCGCTTCTTCTCGGCCTGCTTCTGGCGATCCAGCTCATCCTTGGCCTGTTTCTTTTTTCCTTTCTTCAAGACTTTGCCTGCCTGATTATTGCTCATGATAGCCTTCTCCATGACAACCGAGCCTGCTGCTATTTACTGCTACCTATTACCTCTGGTAGACTCCTCTGCTAACAACTAGGTATAATTAGGGAAGAAAGAAGACAAAATGTTCAAAGCTCATTCTTTGGACTCCTTGGTAGGTGGTTTCCTAAGAGTAGGTGGTTTCCTAAGAGTAAGAGCCCCCCTGTCTGTCTTTTTTTTATTATTTTGATGATGAGGAAGAAAAAGAAAGGAACTATCGCTAAGACGGGTGACTGCAGGATGCTACACCCACTCAGGTCTGAATGAGTATCTTATCTTGCGGAAGATGCAGTCCCAGAAGGAAACCACGGGGGAGAGCAGGAGCGAGAAATGGTAAGCGCCTGCTATTTCATCTATGGTTAGTCTTGTCCCAAACTTGTTGTTGAGCAGGCCCTGACCCATCTTAGTAGCACCAGAATTGGAGTAAAGCCCCAGCCAACCAGCTCATAAGGTTCCTTCACTGCGGCAAGAGAGATGGGGTCAAAGTGAGAAGGGGGCTGCAGACGGTATAGGGAAATGAAGCAAAGCAGAAGACGAAGAAATGTAAGCAGCATATACAATTAAGTAATGACAGAATAAATAATGAAACGGACTTGGCATGACGAATTACTAGAAACTGCAGTAAGCAGTAGTCATTCCGAGACTCAATTTATATATATATATACTGCTGGAAAATTGCTGCATCTATCTATCTAGTGAATGAGAAATGTAAAATTAGATTGGTATCTGTGCTGTGTCCACATGTTCAGGAAAAGCTAAAATGTAGACATAGGAATGAGATGACACAGTCGTATAACAATCGAACATGAGATGAATTCGACTCGCAGTCTTCGTTAGCACCAGCAATTAAAGAAAACAAAAATAAATTGCTACCCTAAAAACCTGTAAACAAAATTTTGTATGGAAGGATCTGATGGGAGTGGCCCCAGATGCAGCAGGGATCCCTATCCGGGTATCGATTGATACGTAGGAGGTAAGGGGGAAATGGAAACGCACCGCAACGCGTGAATTATATACTAGTACCAGCAACTAATTAAAATTGAAGAGCGAGCACCGTCAAAATTGGCAAGCAACCGTTGGCAAGGCCCAATTCGTGAGTGACGATGACGGAATTATGGCACAGCTGTCCCAGATGGAACACGCAATTGACTGAAATTCGCATCATCAGGGAACCGAATTGGACAATTGACCGGGCAGCCGTTGAATTGGAGGCCACCAAAACGTGGTCGATCCAGCATCATTTCATGGAATTGAAAGGAAATCGAATTGGGACGGATGGCGGACGTGGCAGATCCGATCCAGCGGAATTGGGGGCGAAATCAGTACCTGCTTGAAGGCCGGGGAGGGATGTGGAATCGGCTGGCTGTCTGGCGGGCGGGGAGACGGCGGAGCGGGAGGGATCTGGTGGCGAGGCGCTGGCGCTGGCGTCGTCGATCCGGATCAGGGGCTGGCGGGCGAAGGAAGACGAGGGGGAGGGCGAATGGCAACTTGGCTTGGCTTCGGTTGCTTGGCGTCGACGAAATCGAGGCGGATTTCCCCTCCTCTCTCCCCACCTGTCTCTGCCCAGTGGGCCAGCCCAATCCTGCCTCGTGCACCCAGCCTTCATTATTTTTATTTATTTCTGCACTTGGCCTCTTCCTTCCTTGTACTACTTGGGACCAAAAAAAAAAAAAAAAAAATTTAAGACTGATATTAGTGCTTGCTACTCCTCCACTCCGTGCGTTGTGTAAGTGAATTTATAGCAAATAGTATTAACATTTATTTCTCTAAATAAATTTATATAAAATATACTACCTAACTAATCTGATGGTACTTTCTAATAGTATCATGAATGTTAGTGCTTTCTGTTACAAATTTAGTCAAAGTTTCAACTATTTGACACCTCGAAAATTAAAGCAAGAATTGCATTCTTCAACATGGACGAAGAAAGTACATGAAACTTATATAGGTGCCCCTAATTACCAAAGTTGTCCGGCACTAATTAACGAACAATCACTCTATCTAGAGATCGATTTATGAATGATAGTATGCTTGCTACATATAAATGGCATGCCCCCAATCAATTAAAGTTATTTATTTGCACTAATTAGAAAAACCATATACTTAATTAATAATTTTTTAATCTAATGTTGTTGCTAGTGTTGCCAGAAGCCCTCGCAGCTAGAGATGCCAAATAAACGAAGGACAGCCGATGTGAGCCCTACGGCATGTCCAAGAGCCGAAATTGATATATCTTTGCACACATTTGTATCCTACTATATAATGACACTTGTTTGTGTTTTTTTGGCTAAACATAATCTGAGTTGGGTACGATACGATGAAATGAAAATTCAGAGTTTGTTTTTTGAGGAACATGAAAATTCAGAGTTGGCTGCATGGGCGTGTGCATGCAGAGAGAGCCCACATCACATCCTTCATTTCTGGGCCGGGAAACTGGCCAGGCTGCTTGCAGCCCAAACCTATATATTGCCTCAGGCTCCCTTCATTGCAGCCCAACACCAATAATACTAGTATATATTGCCTCATCCTACCCACATGGGGTTCAAATCCCTTCATTTTCACAACACATGGTTTTCCACACTCAAAATTAATACTGTGTCATTCTCAATAAAAAAAAAAATAATACTAGTATAATATAATATTAATATAATAATACAGGAGTATACTAGGAGAAAAATTTCCATATAAATTCTAACTGAACATTTCTCGTAGGTTTATCTTCTGAGCTTATATAAAACATATATTGTACTGGAAAACAATGGACGACCAGAATTGTTTACGACATGTATTCCTTAGTTGTGTGTGGCGGGCAAGGCAAGCCATGCTAGCGTTGTAGAGCCAATTTGGTTTTCTTGTCTTGGTGAGCCAAAGGCCCAAAACCATTTTTATTGTTTCTAATAAAATTGTCTACAGAGGCGAGCAGATGAGGCCATTGCTTTAATCAAAGATCAACAGAGACCTTTTGCCTGTCCTGCAAGCCTTTTTGTCCACCTCTGTAAACAAACTCTAAACTAGTGGTATGTACAATGCAAGAAAATTAAGCTTACATATCTGCCTTCAACCGAAGATGAATTTCATTTGTAGCCATCATCAGATTGAGACCATCTAGTTTGTCTTATATATGGACACATGTATGTAATGTATCTTGATTGATCTAGCCACAACTTGCTTTTGCAGTCTATACATGGATATTTGATGATCGCAGAGCAACGCACACAGTACACAGCACACAGTACAGTCGTAGAGGCTACTCGATCTGGTGTACTGTTGGTTGCGCTCGTCGATATGATCCTGCAGGCTACTGATGTTGCCTCGGCGCAGGCGCTTCAGTAAGTCTCCTGCTTCCAATAATTCCGATGGCCAACTCTGTCTCCACGTCCTCAATGCGCCCCTCCTCCGCCGCCGCCGCTGCTTCGTCTTCTTCACCGCCACCAGAAGCATCCATATGATGGTCATCGCTCTTATCATTCAGCTCTAGCAGAGGCAGGGCCTTACACTAGGATATGCAATTACAGTCGATGATCAATCTATGGCTGACTCTATAAGATTTCAGACTTTCAGTAAAAAAAAAAAGATTTCAGACTCGATTGAATTAACCAGTAGCCTTGCTTTCTGCCCACAGATAAAAATACCTGATCACGGAGCATCGCGTTCTCCATCAAGAGTTTCTGCTCCTATATACACAAATATTTTCTAATTAGGTTTCTATCTTATTAAGCATTTGGAGAACATATGTAAAGATTGACCCATCATCAGCTTCATCTAATCCATAAATATATACATACCTTCTGCCTCAAGTCTAGAATTTGATCCATCAGCTTCTTTTCCTGCTCAGGGTGCATGGATACGTGCAGCAAAATGGAACAAAGATCAGTGTCTGTTTGTATCGGTAACTTGCATTGGATCATACAATATTCAAAACTAAGTACTATGAATATACACAGCTCTTGCCTTCCTTTGCCTGATTATGCTTAGGCTCTTCTCTAGCTGTGCCTCCAGGTCTTTTAGCTCCTGAGTTGAACAAGATCCAAGGTTCTCTCCAAGCAATTTCCTGTGGGTTAGTTTGTGGCAATGGATTCTTAGTGTCTAATTTCCCAACACAATCTTCCTAGCTTCTCAACTAAGAAAACACATGCAAGCAGATAAATCATCTGTCAACTGTCATCATCACCTCTTGTATGTCTCAATTGCGTCTATCTTCTGTCCCAAGGTTGTAGCCTCATATTTCCACTTCTGTGTACATACATGTAAACTGATAAACACCAAGCTTTCGCACACAAAATTTCAGCTGCTGAGAGTTTTATATATGTATATGTTTGGCGGAAAAATAATAATATACATGGCATGAGGCTACATGCTTACATGTCGTGCATCATCCTTTTGCTCACTGCCCCTGTTACTGTTAGTATTGCATTCTCAGAAGATTTATGCATTGGATGTAGAAAGGTTGATTTCGTTCCATGAGCGAGATGATATGGGACTGTAACTTAGATAAGGGAGGGAAAGGAATGAATTGGATGTACCTCTACGCCTGTTTCAACTTTACCATTTCCAGGTGTGCCTTCCGTGTGCTTCAGGTACCGATCAATTGTATTCTGCAAGCTGTGAATTTTTCCAAGTATTAAGCTCATTGATTGGATCCATATATGAAGGAAATGCTTCTATCATGTACAGCCATTTAATTTACGTACTACTCCATTATATATAACCATGCATTTAATAACAGGATCTTTTCAAGAACCCACCATTGTTCCAAATTATTTCCTATCTTTATGTTATCCTTATTGAGTTAAAAGTAGTTATCAGCATATAAGGGCGTCCGTAATGACGACAGATAAATCGCCCGCATAGAAACAATAAAAAAAATAAATGGACGTCCACTTCACTATGTAGGCTGTGAGAGAGGGCTTTTTAATTTGAACACGCAAGTCTAGCTAGCTAGGAGTGAGTCGCTAGCGCGCTGCCTGCTGGATGATCAATAAAATTTCATCTAGACTAGCTATTTGCATCCCGTGAGGGGCCCTAATACCAATGCTGGATCAGTAAGTAGCGTTGGCATATACGTAGTATATATGGGCAGCCACAAGCAAATGACCTAAAGGCTTTGTTGTTGCATGCATTGCAATATGCACTTATGCTATATATAGTTTCATCTAATGTAAAACGAGGTAAAATGGTAACACAAACCTTCAGCACGTAGATAATTCAGCAATGGTTATGCATATGTTGGCCTATGGGACTGAGCTAGCTAATTTGATAGTTGTAATTGTTTATGTAGAGAACTATATATGCATAGGTGTACGAACATATATGTCATCACCTGGTCACTTACACCAAGATGTAGCTTCGGTATGTGTTTTCCAACTAATAATATAGAATGATTTGGTGCGTGCACTAGAATGTTAGGTGGATCAGCCGATGACATGACCAGAGTTGAAACGGCAAGCCCAATGACTAGTTGGATTCCATGCACCGGATATTCTGCTAGTGATGACATTAAATGTGCACCAGTTGTTAGTAAGTTGCATGCAACTTAGTCTCTTGAAGTGCAATATGGCCAGGTCCTCTTCTTAGGGCTGTAAATATGCGCTCCTACTAGCCATATTGGTTGTTGTTGAAGCTACTAAAAGCATAGACACATAATAGAGAGATTCACTATTCAAGATATGAGACTGAAGATTAAGGAAATCAGGATAGGGGTTTTTAGGCTTTCAATATAAGCTGGGCATAACGCCTTTGATCTAAAAAAAATCAGGATTTTCTTTAGTGCTAGTTTAGGCTGGTTAGTGCATTGCTTTAGGTTTTAGTCTAGAGTTAGGCAAGGTTTGCACACTTCTTTTGTTGCCGGTGATTCATTCAATGACGGTTGCAATCATCTCATGCCCCATAAGTATTGCAAGACCCTTTAACCATGCTTTTGAACTGGCCACCGGTGTTGTATTAGGGAGGAGAGGCCCTTGACATTTTGGCGAAGCTTTACCAAGGGAAGATGGCAGGGAGCATTTAGACAAAGCCATATGGTGGAGATCCATTCCAATTTAGGGAACCTCTATTGGCTATCCATGTAGTTAGCAACGAGGACCTTCACCTCCTGAGGAATCCAATGAGGGGTTACTGGAAAAGTAAGTGCTACATTGTCAAAAATTGTCAAGCGGGAGTTTGCACTCTCTACCTCTGCTTAACTTTTGAATCACTTTATGGAACCTTGTGGCAGTGCCCCAAGTTTTTGGAACTTTGGGGGGCATAGTTGTCTGCATTCCTTGCATTTGCTTTGGCTTGGAAGACGCTGGCTTGTTAGGTTGACTAGTTTGTCTAATGACTTTTCTAGAATGAAGACACTGGTTTGTTAGGCTGACTAATTTTGTCTAATGACTTCTAGAATGTTTTTGGCTGACGAGAGACATGATTAATATAATTCTCAGTGTCTATAGCCTTCGAGGACAAGTCTTCAAATGTTATTGGCCACACACCTTGGACGTAGAGTGCCATGTTTGGGCTCAAATTCTTCATGCACATACAAATCACTTCTAGTTTTGTGATTGGTTGTGAGCAGCAGAGGCTTGGAATTCTCCACCTATTGATGAAGTCGACAACTTTGTCATCCACTCTTTGAGAGTTTGTGTCAACTTTGTTATCCCCGTTCTTTGAGTGTTGTATAAGTGCTCTAGAAAGGCATCTTGAATGGAGCATGGTGCCAATTTGCTAGACCAGGTGAAAGCTGGCCTAGACAAAGTCTAAAACTATCAGAGGAGAAGAGCTCCATTGTGTGCCTTGACTTGACACGCAACTAGGAAATGAGCCACATGGTCATGCGGCGAACCAGTCCATTGAAATTGCTAAACTATGACCCGACGATAATTATTTTGGAACGATATCATGTCAACCTCCGGCGGCTATGATTTGGCATACCTTGGGCACATGGAGTAGTGTGTTTGCATGTATTGATCCCTAACGCCTTCTAAAATCCTCCTATGTATGGCTTAAAGGGTAATTCCATGTGCAGGTCGGCAACCACTCTAGCTAGTCGAAGCATTTTCTTTATTTGTATGGTTCATATTGTTAGCCACTTGCTCATGGAGAGTGGGAAACTCTTCTTCCTTTCGTTGAAGCGTGTCCATCATTTAGGTCATCTATACTATTCAATGGAAGGAAGAAGAGTTGGTTGCTCTCCTAGAGCAAGTGGCCAACAATCGTGTGAACCATACAAATGAAGCAAGTGCTTCGACTAGCCAGAGTAGTCCCCAACCTACACATGTAATTACCACGAAGTTCCAAACTGGGGGCACTACCACAAGATTCCAAAATATATAAAGGGGCGCATAAATTGCATAGCCAATTAGTTTTATTTTCTTTTTAGGAATATTATTTTCTATTTCATATTTAGATGAAATTTCACCATCCATATTTTTATTTAATATGTTTTTCCCACACTTGGATATCACGAAAATTGGTGTCACACTTTATAGCACCTTTGCTTGCATTGTGTGGTTTAACTTTTATAGAATGCACATGTAATTGTTAAGATTGGAACCTATAGGGTGCAAACTTTTGTATGACAGAGATAGGGACAAAGAGAAAAAAAGGCAATGCACATTTATATAGAATTGTATGTTTTTATATTTAAAAAGTTGGCCATAGTTTTTACCAATGTCAATCCACAACCTCATTCCTAGGTCTTCAAAGTCCCTTTATTATTAATAGCTAGTCCTAGAATATACGCAACAACTATATATACCACCAAGTCGTTTAAGGCTCGACTAGTTTGGTTGGTCAATGACTAATGGCGACTAATCAAATGGTTGGTCCTGTGGTAACGACTAGGATTGAATAGATGGTTGGAAAACATTGATATGTTATGAATAATTAAGTATTTCAAATACTATATGTGCTAATTAACATGGATTATTTTATTTAAGAAGAAAGAGTTTTGTGTGGGGATTTGGTGTTCCCTTTTGATTTGAACTGTTCATATTCATTCTTCTTTTTTTTTGGTTGGCGCATGACTGCCACAGTATGCATGAAAAAAACAAGAAATACAAAAAAAAAATAAAGGAGGTTATCTTCCCGTCCTATCTATGGTGCACAAATGTCATAACTGAGCATGTATGAAAGCATGATAATGAGCATGTGTTGTAGCCACTATATGTGTACATTCAATGTAATTCTTCCATAAGTACTCTCTCCATCCAGAAAAGAATGCATCTCTGGCATACTAGTTTCCAAGGCAAACCATCTTATGTGTAACCAAGTTTATATATAAAGTAGCAATATTTATGGTACCAAAGAAGTACCATTAGATTCTTCATTGAATATGTTTTTAATATATTTAGTGTCATAAATATTGATACCTTTTTATATAAATTTGGTGGAACTTTTGATAGAATCGCATCCTTTTCAGGAGGAAGGTAGTACCTTTTGAACTAAATAGCTCTTCTAATTAAGGTCTGGATCCAAATGAAAAGATTATGATTTTTTTTTTTTTGTTTGTGTAATAGTCGGCTTGGCAGGTATTCAGGAACCAATATTGAGAAATTACAGAAATTAAGAGCCTAGAAAGATGAAATCAAATATATGTCGTTCATCAGATTAAGAAGTGAAGCTTACATCATGTCCCTTGAGTCTTTGAGTAGTTACGTTGGCTATAGTTGCTTGGCACCCATCTGCGTTCAAGTTACAATATATGTTCCAGTTCCAGTAGGAGATACACTGTGTGTCGTTTGATCAACTAATAAGAGTTGTCTGTAATAATAGGTTAGCATATAGACATATCTTTTGAGTAGTGAGCTATTTTTTTGTTTTACATTTTTATCTCTTCAAAGGGAGAATTACTGTATGCGCACTAGCTTTAGGTGTAAAAGAGATTTTGCACATTGTATGATGCAAAAAAGAGAACAAGGGCATGCGCGTGGAGAGATATACAGTGTTTGTTGACTGTATTTCATGTACTGTTGATTACAAGAGATGCTGTTCCATGGTAATCTAAATGTTGACGAATTAAATCCCACTAATTAACTAAAGAAATAGAGTTTTGCATTTGCAGATCCAAGTCAAAGGCATGTCGCTGACCACTGCCAATTGTACAAAAGCACAGTGTACGATTGTACGAATGAGCTGATGATTGACAAGTGAAAATAAGTTTCGACTGTGCCACAGCGAGGTGTTTCTTGTCTTGGGCATTCTGACCGACTAGTATTGAGAGGTTTATCTTTTACAATATTTAAGAAAGGGGCCGGTCCGGGAGAATAAAATGAATTGAATGAAGAGTGAAAAATAGAAAAACAAATTCATATAAGCTAGCGATTCTGTAGTAGCTAGCAGTTAAATTATTTGCTAGTTCCATTACTGTTCGAATTAGTGAGCAGCATTCTCTACTAGATACTTGGGTCAGTGTTGTACTCTATCTAAACTCCCAAGAAATAATATGCACGAATTGATGAATGTTGTGGATCTAGCAGTGTATGGATAATATGCATATATATATATATATATATATATATATCAATTCCTAGCTATTTCATGCACACACGTACTGTACATGGATTAATCTTGGAATTAGTAACGACCAAAACACACGGCCGGCCGGCCGGGAAAGATCGAGAAGGAAGCACGTACGGCTGATGACGAAACGAAGCAAACGAAAGAGGAATGAAGAACAAAGGCCATGGCCCGACCTACGGTTACGGACCAAGGAAAAGAGAGTATAGTACGTACTCGGCGGCGGAGGCGAACTGGTATAGGCGGCCGCGCGGGGAGAAGACGATGAGCGCGACCTCGGCGTCGCACAGAACCGACAGCTCGTACGCCTTCTTGATGAGCCCGCTCCGGCGCTTGGAGAAGGTCACCTGCCGGCTCGTGTTGTCCTCGATCCGGCGCATCTCGCGGCGCCCGCGCCGCCCCTGCTGCTTGTTGGCGGCGGCGTTCCTGTCGGGCGCCGCCGCCGGCGCATCCAATTCCATGGCGGCCGCCGCGGTGGCCATCACCATGAGATGGTCGTGCGGTGGATGGATCTGCATGATGCCTATGCGTTGCCGGCGGCGAATCGGATGGGAGGTGCCTGCCTGCCGGGCTTGGTAGCGTTGGGGATTTGTAGGGATGCGATTTTTGGAGGAAAAAAAAAGGGGCAGTTTTATTTATTACTTAGAAAGGAAATGGTCGAGGAACCACAAATGGCAACAGCTGGCTGGCTGGCCAGTGGCGAGTGTGAATGGCCACCCCCTGGCCATGATTCACATGGCTTTCCTCCAAAAAAAAAAAAAAAAATCCCCAAGTATTTCCACATTTGTTTCTCTCCATCCTGAAAATGACACTTGTCTGCCTTAACTGGACGTGGAATTATTCCTGCAAAATATGCTACATATTTGCCATCTATATTTATTCGGAGAGGAGGCATATACTCCCTACGTCCTGAAATATAGTGTATTCTATCATTAGAAATTTCTCATGAAATATAGTATATTTGGCAAAAAAAAAAAAAAAAAAAATGCTTACATGTTTATTTTGTGTATGGAAAGTTATTCATGGACTCGCCATATTTTGTATAAGAGACTGAGACTTCATCCTTTAATCATGGAAACAAATTAAAATCAGATTTCAATATATTAGAAAGGTAAACGAGGGTACATGCGTCTATTGCATTCTCCCTTATTTTGTCTAAGTGTTACCGGAATACATTGTATTTTAGGACGAACGGAGAGTACCTTTAACCTTGGCCTCTATCTACAAATTGTAACACCCGTGTTTTTTCATCGTTTTAAAAACCACTAAAAATTTAAACTTTTTATAATTAATAACTAAAACTTGACTAATTTATTTTCTGCACAACCAAAAACCTGTTTTTCAAAACCCTGCATTAAAATTCACCATATAGATTTAGGAATGCTTGTATGATTGCTTGTTTGAATGCATGATTGTTTGTTGCTCTAGAATTTATTTTGACATCAAATTGTAATACCCTTGACCATCTTCGCCAAATATTTCCCTTTGATCTTTCCCTTGTTTTACCAACCATCATATCTCCAATCACATCTCCAAATTCCAAACCCAAGTCCATCCAATAGCACTTAGTTTATTTATTTCTGGGAAATAAAGGTCAGCCCATGTACGGGTGTACACATGTGTATATATATTCGTATCAAATAAGAGTATATGAATATATACATGTACCTATATGTGCGTATGTGGATATATAGGGAAAAGAAGGGTGAAGCCGTCCCATGAATATACACATATACATATAAGCTATATAAAATAAATACAAATATACACTTAGGAGTATATATGGAGAAATATAGCTATATAAATGGATGCTTATGCATTTACATGTAGAGTATCCAAATACATATGTGTATGTGTGTATACATGAGGGATGGGAAAAAGAAAGGAGTTGCTAAGGCTATCGCACCGCTGATCTTGGGGAGCGGTACTCGGTTCCGTTTAACGTAAAAAGGCCCGCACCGCGAGTCTTTGGAAAAAGCTACGGCACCCTTGCTTGGCCTCGCCACGGTGCAACAAGCGGGCTTCCCCGTGCGAACGTTAAACGCCGCCGCCCACCTTCTCTCGCCTCCGCAAGCGGTCCCCCGCCCAATCCCTTCCGGAAGCACCGCGCCGCCCCGCATCCTGCCCCGTCCCGCGCCGCCGTCGCATCCGCCCGAACTCTCCCGCCGAACTCTCCTTGCGGCGCCTCGGTGTGGATCTGGCGGGCCCGGCATGGCCTTCGTCCTCGGCGCCGCCGGCCGGTAGGGCACCGTCGCCCGAGGAGAGAGAGAGAGGCAAAGGTGGAGAGGGGAGGAGGAGCAGCAGAGCGAGCGAGGGAGCGCCGAAGCATGGCGACGAAGCGGGTCGACAGCCGCCGGCGAGCATGACGACGAGCGGGTGCTGGGCGACCTCGCGCCTAAAGGTCACCGGTGGGTCCCCCCGCCGACAAGCTCCTCTCCTCGCCGCGCGAGCTACAACTTGAGGAGCTCGCCGCGCCGCCCGCCCTGCGCCTGCCGCGAGCTCGCCGGGCGCTGAAGCTTGAAGCACGCGGGGGCCGGGGGCGTGTGGATGGCGCGGGCGGTTGACGGCGCCCCGGTCTTTGTCGCCGTGAGGGAAGGAGAGGCCGCACCGGGGAGGGAAAAGGGCCTGCCTGAAAGGTCCTAAATGGCTAGAGGGGGGGGGGGTGAATAGCCTATAAAATTTCTACAACAACACTTAAGCAAGGTGGTTAGACAATAAGATGGCGTAGCAAATAATGCGATGCTTCTAGCTATCTATGCAAGCCACTACACAAGAGATTCTATGGTATACTATGATCTCTAAATAGCACACAAGCTAAGTCACTAAGTTACTCCTAGGTGAAAACACTACACAAACTAGTGAACTAACTAGCAAGGTGAGCTACTACTACTCAAGAAACAATGCAATGTAAATACACTAGTAGAGGGTGATCGATATACCGCCGGTGTAGAGTAGAGGGATGAAGCCACTCACCGATGTCAATAAGAAATCTCCAACGAGCAAATCACACTTGACACGATGATTTTTTCCCGAGGTTCACGTGCTTGCCGGCACGCTAGTCCCCGTTGTGGCGATGCACCCACTTGATGATTCGCAAGCAAATGCCCGGTGCCAAATCCCTTAGAGGGAGCTCGCAAGAATCACTCACAAGATGGGGATCCACAAGCCACGAGCAATCCACTAGAGTAGCCTTTCACGAATCTCCCGTGGGGAAGGCTCAAAGACCCCTCACAATCCACCGGTGTGGCCTTGAACAATCACCGATCGAGCTCAACACCACCACCAACTCCAAGCCGCTAGGGAACCAAGCAAATTACCAAGAGAAACAAGAATCCCACAGCTCCTCCGAAGAACAAGTGCCTCTAGATGCAATCAACAAGCAAATACACTTGAATCTCACTCAATCTCACCAAAGATCGAAGTTAGGCAAAAGAGATGAGTGGAGGGGATTTTTTTCACAGCTCAAAGGATGTTAGAATGATCAAGAGTGCAAGAGGGGACCCAATGGACTGGCCACACCTCTATTTATAAGCCCCACCCAAAGATAGAGCCGTTGGGGTGGAAAAAAATAGAATCGGGCGCGCGGACGCGCACGAGTCCGGCGCCGAACGCGTCCGGCGCCGTGTAATCTTCAAAACTCCGTCGTGGCTGTTGGCGTCCGACGCCGCTTCAGCGCGTCCGATGCGGCGTCCGACGACCCGGCCCGTCGGCGGGGCTCCGGATCTGCGTCCGACAGCGCCGACGCGTCGCCGCCCGCCTCGCACGCGGCGCCGAGCTCCTCCAGCGTGCGCCGGACGCGGGAGTTGGAAACCCTGGCGTCCGCACGAGTCCATCGGACGCGCCTCCGGCGTCGGCGCCCATTTGTCTTCGCTCGAAGTTGTCGTTCTTTGTCGCCTTCGCTTCGAACCAAGTTTCGCCACTTGCCTTATGTTGCCAACACGTCGAAGTACATCTCGATAGCACGTGTGTTAGAAATTTGTAAACCGTTTTCCAAGGGCGAAGTTAGTGCTCTCGATTCTAAATGCATATGCAAGTCAATGTGAATCTAGAGGCACTTCTAATGCGGATTAGCCGTGGATTCCCCTCTTGATAGTCGGCTATCTATCCAACATGTGATCACACTCTCTAAAGTGTTCTGATCACCAAAAGCAAAACCCTATCAAGTTATACCTTTGCCTTGATCTCTGGGTCTTTGTCTTTCCAACAAGTGAGCTCGATGATCCATCATGTCCATCACCATAGTCCATGTTCATGATCATGTAGCTCCACACCATCCATGCTATCCTATCTCATAAGCACACTTAGAGTAGAGGATTAGCATAACAAGGTTGCATCAATTGCCAAAACCAAACATGTGATTTCACCGCCGCGATCGCCGCCCAGCCGGAGCCCGAAAGCGTCGTCACCGGAGAGGCGGGCGCCGATTCGAGGCTGGTCGGGCGGATCCGGCGGATCCCGCGCCGAGCTCGATTCCCCGCCGGCCCGACCGGGGAGAGACGAGGATGAGGCCGGCCGGCGCTCGACGCCTCCTCGCCGCCTGTGATGGTGGCCGCCGCCGATTCCCGCCGGCCGACCGGAGAGGAGGCCGGCGAAAGTCTTTGAGGAAGAGAGAGAGAGAGAGGCGGGGGAGATGGGAGAAGGAGAGAGATACCGTGTGTATGACGTGTGGGCCCGTCATGGGTAGTTGGGATAGAGGAAGAATACTGGAGTATGGATGGGTGCCGGAAAACTGAATATAGAAGAGAGAATCTTGATGACCAGGTGTAAGGTCCTAGATGGCTAGAGGGGGGGTGAATAGCCTAAAAAAATTTCTACAAAGACACTTATCAAACCGATTAGTAAAACAAAAGGTGATAAAGCGGTTTGCGCTAGCTCTAATGTCTTTCAAACCTTCTAGTGACAATTCTAGAAAAATGCAATGATCTCTATGTCATACAAGTGCTATGTCACTACTCTATCTAGTGAGCAATCCTAGATAAGCCTTATGCTAGCAAGAACACCTACACAAGCACAAGCTAGCTCTCTACTCAAGATAAACTAGGAAAGTAAATGCAAGAGAGGAAAGCTTGTTATACCGACGTGTAGAGGCAATGATCCAATCACCGATCAAGAATGAGATCAACAACAATATAATGACGGAGCCAATCACCGAGACAAAGAGACAAACGATTTATCCCGAGGTTCACACACGCACCGGTGGCTACGTCCTCGTTGTGTCGACCAACACCTCGATGGTCCTTGGGATTGGCGGTGCCCTTGCCAATGCCGGCCCCTCGAGGCTCTCCAAGGCACCACGCACAAGTGTGGTAGCTCAATGACACGAGCAATTTACTAGAGTGGCTTTTGGCGCTCCGCCGGGGAATAAGCCCAAGAACCCCTCACAAATCAACCGGAGGTGGGCAAGAACAATCACCTTCTCTTCCCAACGCCTCCACAATCACCGAGCCGGTCTAGAAGTGGTGCTCTCCAAGAGCAACAAGAAATCACCGGCAACGACGACCCTCAAGTGCCTCTAAATGCAACTCTCAAAGCAATGCACTTGAACCACCACCAATCTCTCAAGAATGTGCTCACAAGCAAGTGGGAGAGTGGGAGAGGGTTGGCTTAGCTCACAATGTGTTAGGAACAATTCAAATGTCCAAGAGAGTGTCTCATGGCCGGCCAAACCCATATATATAAGCCCCCCATCGAAATAGAGCCGTTGGGGATGAAATTGGGTTTTTCTGCACTGCGCCAGCCGCCACCGCCGGACGCGCCAGGCGTCGTTCAAACCGCGAAGTAGCCATTGCAGCACCGCCGGGCGTGATAAGCGCGATGGCGGCGCCCGGCGTCCCGCGCGGCGTCGGCGAGGGCGCCCCGCGCGACCTTTATTGGACGCGTCGGTAGCGCTGCCGACGCACCGCAGCGCTGCACGCACCACCGGCGTCGGGCGCCGTTGCCAGCCCGCCAGTCACCGCTTCGACCACACCACCGGACGTCGGGACTCCTCGAGCCCGCGTCCGGCCAAGACAACCGCCGGGCGCTGCTCCAGCGTCCAGCGCGTTGAACCTTCGCGAGATGTCGTCGTTCTTCGTCGCGCCGCTTGAACCAACTTCCGCCACTTGTATCAAGTTGCCAACATGTCGAAGAGCACCTCAAGCATGTGTGTTAGCATTTTGAAAACAATTTTCTCCAAGTGCAAAGTTAGCTCTCTAGGTTAGAATGCATGCACATGATTTTGAACCTAGAGGCACATGAGGATCGATGTTCCTGAGGTTTTCCCCTCTTTATGGTCCGACTATCGATCCTAAATCACTCACACCCTCTATGGTGTCTTGAGTGTGAAATCAAAATAGTCCTATAGTTATACCTTTGCCTTGAGCCCATTTTGATCACCTCGATCGCAATTCCACGCCACGTGAGCACTTGATCACCTTTTGGATCACCTCGATCTATCTACCATGACCACCATGCTCCACCATTGGCTTAACCAATCTCCAATCTAATCATACACTTAGCATCGAGAGATTAGCCCTAAGGATGTCACTAATTAGCCAAAAACCAAACTAGAGATCTTCACCAGGCTGGAATATTTTTTTTAGAGGATGAATTTAAAGTACTACGAGTGCGGATAGCCTAAAAAGGGAAATGGTCCATGGGCTCAATACTCTCCCTTCCACCTTTCCTTCCTCTCTGGGCCGGCCTGGCCTCAGCCCCAACTTGGCACAGCAGCTGGCCTGACCTAGTCGCCCTCCATTCCCTTTCACTCCCCGCGTGGGCCAAGATGACCACCACCGGCCCAAGTCGCGCACCTAGAGCAGATGATCCAGCTAGCGGCAGCACTCCCCTTCTCCTCCTGTTCTCTTCGCGGGCCTAGCCCAGCTTGGCCTCCCAGCCCAACCCGGCCACCTGGCCTAGCACGCACGGCCCACCAGCAAGGAGCAACAACCCACCCATCTCCCTTTCCCTCACTTCCACTTACAAGCAGGGCCCACCTATCATACCTGTTGACACCGGATTTTGGTAAAGCTGAGAGGATGACAAGTGGGCCAGTGCAAGATGCTAATAATTGGCCCATTCGGCAAGAGAAGCATTTGGCAAGACGAGGCATTCGGCAAATACTCAGTGCGGTCGGCAACTCAGGAAGAACCAGCAAGCGGATATGCGGTCGGCTATTCTAGAGACATTCGGGAAGCTTGCCGAATAAAGAAGATTTTCCCGATGACAGGGTTATTTGAGACTCCGAGATGACTTGGAGCCAAAGTTATCTTATTTTTTAAGGATTGTTTCGTGTAATCATAGTCTTTTAGGACTCGTATCAAGACCAGGGTATAAATATAAGCCCTTGGCCATTGTAAACAGCTGTTCACAACCAAATCAATCAAACCGGCCCCGTGCCACTTTCGAGTCCTTTTAGTCGTGTCGTCGAGTTCTTCGAGAGGAGCCATCGATCCGTCGACCTCCGTAAGTTCCGGCAACCTTGCTATCATGTCTAGTATCATGCGGTGGATTTAGATTATGATGCAAGTAGTCTCGTTATACTTTGCTTAGTATCATGCGGTGGATTTAAGCTTAGTAACGGGAGGTCTTTGCTTATGTCTTGTATCGTGCGGCAGATTAAGATGGGGCAAAGATAGTTATCGGCTCTATTAGATTTGGCAAGATCTAGTAGATTCATTAAGTTACCACGTGTTGCATGTTTTTATTATCGTTTTATTATGTTTGTAACACTTTTATTGCCCAATCTAGATTGGTAGGGCTTGGCTTTTCTCATTGTTTTAGATCATCACGACAGATGGATATAAAACCCTAAAAGTCTTAGATCCATCTTGAACTTTTAATGTTTTATGTTCATCTTGCCGTGATAATTGGCTTACACATTTACAATAGCCGAGCCTAGATCATTCTAGGTTGTTACGTGTTGTGGGTTCATGCACGTAGATGAAGAGCTGGCCTTGATGGATCTCGTTCACGTTTACTTGTTTGCTAGATGTAGAGCCGGCTTTGATGGGTTTCGTTCACGTCTACCCATTAGATGTAGAGCTGATCCGATAGGTTTCGTTCATGTTTGCTTACTTGTCAGATGTAGAGCTAATCTGTTAGGTTTCGTTCTGTTTACTTGCATGTTCCTCCTTCATGGACCCCAATTCGGCAAACCAGCCGAATATGGTTATGCTTCCACGAGTAACGAGTACTTATGGATCTGTTTTCGAGCGTATGCATGCTTTTAGCTTCTTATGATTAGATTGTATCATGCGGTGGATTAATCTAGTTGTAAGGAGTGGTGTAGATTTATAGCAAGTGGTATCATGCGGTGGATTAGCTTGCTAGGGTTTATGCCTGACGGGTTTAAGAAAACTAGACGTGCGGCAGACTAGTTGGATTAGGCCTATGCATTGCTTTACCTGGATAGATTTATATTTATGAGTTACCTGTTTATTATTTAATCATGTCTTGATGGTGTCATTGGTCTAAGGTTATATGCTTTATGATACATGATATGCATGACCAGTTTTTCACTTGTTCAAACATGTCTCTTATGTTCATTCGGCAACTCTGTTTTACATGCTTTCACTTTCATATTAGCCGAATGCTTTATAAACTGTTGGCAGATAGCTTTCATAGCTATATGTCGTCATAAGTGGCTTCAGGGCTGTACATTTGGAACTGTCATGGGCACACCAGGCACGTTCCTGCTCTCATGGTTTTATCCCTTGTTAGTTTCAGGTCAAACTGACTGGCACGCGTTCGGATTCAACCGCCCGGGCACCTGTTTGAAGCTAGGCTTTCCGGCTTGCTGTGTGTGAGGCACAGTGCGCTTTTTGTGTCAACACACTTTTTGGCACGCTCGGTGGGACACTCAAGATCAAGGTCAAGATGCCTGACATCGTCAGCAACGAAGGTGCTTTGGACGTCGTTTTGGAGGATTTGCCGCCAGAGTTGCACGAACTGGTCCAGAAGATGTGCAAGCAATACTGTGACAAGTGCATGCTATCTTTCTCCAAGAACAAGAGTGGCAAAATCATCCAGAAGACAGAGTTGCCAAGAGTTCTTCTTCATGGTCAAACTGATTATACTAAACTTGAAGACGCTCAGAAGATGTCAAATCTAGTTCATCAAGCTCTGGGGACTACCATGACAAATCATCAGGCAGCTTTCCTCAACACTTTTCACTCTATTATGAAGGAAACCTTCGGTCCTTTGGCTGATAAACGCTTTGAAGAGACAGTGGGACCTATTCATGGACCTCATTATTTCCATACTAAAGAGCAAGGAAAGACTGGTGGAGATATGGGAGCTGGAGGATCAGGAGAGAACAACAAAGAAGACACAGTGCCTCCTAATCCCAAGCAACAGCCGAATCCCATGAATTATGGACAACTCATGTTTGCACAACAGGGAATGTGCAACCATCGGCTTATAAAATATCTCCTATGAATAACAGATTGCAAAAGAACATGTTTGGGGAGGGCTATAATGAGTTCACTGATTATAATGCTCTTAATGCTTTGCCCAATCCAGGAAACAAGAGTGCTGCTTCAGGACAGCTATCAGGAGGACCAGCTCAAGGATCTTTAGATCCAATTGACCTCCTCATGCACAGGATGGCTGATATGATGCAGAATCAGTTCGGCCTAAAGCCCAAAGGACAATCATATGCTTACAAATCTCCATATCCTGAGTGGTACAACAAGGTGGCACCACCAAGGGTGAAGCCTCCTACTGAATTCACCAAGTTTTCTGGCCAAGATGACACCAGCACGATAGAACACATCAGTCGATTCTTGATTCAGCTGGGAGAAGCGTCGATAGATGAAGCTTGGAGAATCAGATACTTTCCTTTGTCCCTTACAGGGCCGGCTTTCACATGGTTTTCATCATTGCCGGCCAACTCTATTGGTACTTGGGCTGAGCTAGAACAAAAGTTCCATTCATATTTCTACACAGGCACCAATGAGAAGAAGATGGTGGATCTCATGAGCCTGAGACAGAGAACCAATGAAACTCCACAAGAATTCCTCCGCAGGTTCAGGGAAACTAAGAATTTGCGCTATTCTTTGAACATTCCAGATGATCAGCTTTCAGGAATGGTCATAGCCGGCATGCACCCGAATGTGAGAGAGAAGTTGTTTGGTATGGAATTTGAAGATCTTGGGCAATTGTCACAGTGCTAGTCTTTGATGAGCAATCAATCTCAGAGTTTTAAGTGAGATAATCGGTTCCAAAAGACCAATGCTGTTGTGGATGTGTATGAACAGTTTCTGGAACAGGCAGAAGAGTATGAGGATGAAGATGAGGTAGCTGCAGCAGAGCTGGTCTGGGGCAAGGAGCCTACTCAAGTCCATCCATGCTGGACGAAGCAAGGCAAAGGTTCTTATGACTTTGATGTTACTAAGGCAGACAAGTTGTTTGAATTGCTTGTGAAAGAAGGGCGCGTCAAGCTACCTGAGAGGCATCCCATGCTTCGTCCCGAAGGAGTTAAAGACAAGAAGTACTGTGGCTTTCATAACACCAATTCCCACTCTATCAATGATTGTCGTGTGTTTAGGGTCAGGATTCAGAGAGCTATCCAGGAAGGGCATTTAAAGTTTACTGGTAAAATGAAAGTTGGTGATCACCCCTTCCCAGCTGGTATGATTAGTTATGGAATAAATATGGTCTCATTCAATGACACTAAGGGCAAAGGGAAAGTAAAGGTGTTGACCTCTAACAGAGCAAAAGAGAGTGGTTCTGTCGATCCTAATCGGCAAATCTCCAGCGAGGAATTCCAGAGGGTTCGGTTTCAAAATAGCCGAACAGAGAGAGGTGAAACTTCAGCACCTAAGGCTAGGGTAACTTCCCAAAACCTTCTAAACAAGTGGCAAAGGCAGCAAGAAAAGGAACATTACCAACATGAGAGGTTTGTTGAAGAACGCCAGAGGTATGAAGAAGAGATGTATCTCAGAGAACAGGAAGAGTACATGAAGGAACAAGAACAATCTCACTGGGGATGCTCTTTCTTCGCATTACTTCTTTGGAATGAGGGTCTAAAAGTCGCCGGCCGAAATAATTGTCCCGAATGCAGCGATCAATATTTTGAATACAGACAGGCTAGAGCCAACCGTCGTCCTGTCCATGAAAGGCTTGGACTTCAGTATCCAGAGGACGATCGGTGTTTAAAAATTCAAATTTCTGACAATCGGCAAGGAAAGAGGTATGCCAATGAAGACTGGGAAGAGTATGAAGACTATGAAGAAGAAGAACTAGCCCAAGGATATGTGTGGCAAAAGGGTCAATGGTGCCCTCCAAGCCTAAGGAAGAGCCAGAAAAGGAGAGTGCAACGCTTGAGGAATAAGGAGCTTAAACAAGCAGCAACTGACAAGAAGAAAGTTTGGCGCCCTAAAAAGCCTGATGGCTCGGGTCCTTCGGCTGAAACATGTATGGCATTCTTTATCCCATCAGAATTCATGGCTTCAGCAAGTCAAGATGTTCAGGCAGAAACGTACTCTGATTTTGATGAAACTGAGTTTGCAGATTTGGTGGCTCAGCTTATGCTGACAAAGCAAGCAGTGTTTGACAAACCTGTCAAGACCAGACACTTGAAGCCACTTTATCTGAAGGGGTATGTCAATGGGAAGCCCTTAACCAAGATGTTTGTGGATGGAGGTGCAGCCATCAATATCATGCCATATGCTACCTTTAGGAAGCTGGAATTAACCAATGATGATATGTTGAAAACTGACATGATCCTTAGGGATTTTGCTGGAAATACCTCAGATACTAAGGGAGCCATACATGTCGAATTGATGATTGGATCCAAAACCTTGATCACTACCTTCTTTGTCATTGGTGGCAAGGGGGCATACAATCTGCTTCTTGGGAGGGACTGGATCCATGCTAACTGTTGCATCCCTTCAACCATGCATCAAGTGCTCATTCAGTGGGTTGGAGATGATGTGGAAATTGTTCCTGCTGATGATTCGGTAAGCGTAGCTAGTGCCGAACCAGCTTATTGGGAGTATGATGGTATAGATTGCTTCTCTGGAAAAGAATGGGGAGAAGGTCCTATTAATGTTTTTGACAGGGATCAACAGCCGATCCAAGCAGTCGGCTCAAACAGCAATTTTTTAATGGGAAATCCAATCGATGGCAACAAAGGGAAGCTAGGGCGTGGTTTTATGTCGGCTGACAAACTGGAAGAAGTGGACATCGGTAATGGAGACAAGCCAAGGCCAACATACATCAGTGCTAGCTTAGATTCAGAGTTTAGGAGAGAGTTGATTAATCTCTTAAAAGAATATAAAGATTATTTTGCTTGGAATTATTCAGAGATGCCTGGACTTGATCGTTCCATTGTTGAGCATTGATTGCCGATTAAGCCTGGCTATCGGCCATATAAACAAACCTCCTCCTAAAAATTTACAAAGAAGATGTGTTGGCCGATGTGAAGAAAGAGATTGAAAGATTATTGGAAGCTAACTTCATTCGGCCATGCGGGTATGAGAGTGGATTTCAAGTATAGTCCCCGTGGTACAAGAAAAATGGAAAGATGAGAGTGTGCATAGACTTGAGAGATCTCAACAAAGCTACTCCAATGGATGGGTACCCAATGCCGAGTTGCCGATTTGTTGGTAGATGCAGCTGCTGGACATGAGGTAATTAGTTTTATGGATGGTAATGCTGGGTACAATCAAATTTTTATGGCCATTGAAGATATTTCAAAGACAGCTTTTAGATGTCCTGGGCATATTGGCTTATTTGAATGGATTGTTATGACTTTGGGATTGAAAAATACCGGTGCGACTTACCAAAGAGCTATGAATTATATTTTTCATGAGTTGATCGGCAAGATTGTAGAAATCTATATTGATGATGTGGTGGTCAAGTCCAAGAACTACGCAGGGCATTTAGCTGATTTGAAGAAGACTTTGGAGTGCACCAGGAAACATGGTTTGAAGATGAACCCGAACAAGTGTGCCTTTGGAGTCTGAGCTGATGAGTTCTTAGGATTTCTGGTTCACAAAAGTGGGATTGAAGTTGGAAAGAAGAGCATGGAAGCCATTGATAAAGTTGTGCCTCCAACCAATATTACCGAATTGCAGTCATTATTGGGCAAGATTAATTTTGTGAGAAGATTCATATCTAATCTATCAGAGAGTCTTGCCTTTCTCTCCATTGTTGAAACTCAAGAAGGATCAAGTTTTTGTATGGGGTAACGTACAACAAAAGGCTTTTGAAGAAATCAAGGAGTATATGAAAGCACCACCTGTTTTGGTACCTCCACAACTCGACAAGCCTTTCAAGTTGTACGTGGCGTCCGACAGCCTAACGATAGGATCGGCCCTTATGCAAGAATTGATGGAAAAGAAAGAGTAGTAGCTTATCTTAGCCGAAAACTTTTAGATTCAGAAACAAGGTATTCGGCAATAGAAAAACTTTGTCTATGTGTTTATTACTCATGTACCAAATTTCAGCCCTATTTATTGAATGCCGAATGTGTGGTTGTTTCAAAGTTTGATGTAATTAAACACATGTTGTCAATGCCGATCTTGAATGGAAGAATCGGCAAGTGGGTTTTAGCTTTATCTGAATTTGATTTGAAGTTTGAGTCGGCAAAGGCGGTTAAAGGTCAAGTTATTGCTGATTTCATTACTCAACATCATGATCCTTCTGTTAAAATAGTTGATATTACACCATGGGCTTTGTTTTTTGATGGCTCATCCTGTGAGAAAGGTGGTGGTATTGGAATTGTTCTAATTTCTCCACGAGGGAAAATTTTTGAATATGCTATTCCCATTGGACGTTATTTCACTAATAATCAGGCTGAGTATGAAGCATTACTCAGGGGACTTCAGTTTCTTAAGGAAGCATAGGCTGTTGCAATTGAGGTTTTTGGAGACTCTGAATTAGTTATCAATTAGTTGCTCGGCCAATATGAATGCAAGAATGATATTTTGAGAGTCTACTTTGAAGAATGCAAGGAGCTCTTGAAGAGCTTTCGGGTAGTTACTCTAGATCATATCCCGAGAGAGCATAATGAGGAGGCAAATAGATTGGCTCAAAGTGCCTCTAGATATAAAGAAAATCAAGAAGTCTTTGCTGTGGATTTATATGCTTTTGGCAGGGATCAAGCAGGTGATGATTGGAGAACCGAGATTGCCGATTACCTTAGGGATCCATCAAAAAGGGTTTCCCGAAAGCTCAGGTATAAAGCCATCAAATTTGTGCTTCTTAATGATCAATTATATTACAAATCCATAGATGGAGTGTTGCTCAAGTGCTTAGATCGGGAATAAGCTAAAAGGATGATGAGTGAAGTACATGATGGTTTGTGAGGTGCACATCGATCGGCTTACCGAATGAAATGGATAATAAGAAAATTTGGTTATTTTTGGCCGACAATGCTAGAAGATTGCTTTGAATATTACAAAGGGTGCCAAGATTGTCGAGATTCGGCAATGTTCAATGAGCTCCAAAGCATACGCCATGAATCCTATAATTAAACCTTGGCCATTCAGAGGATGGGGTATAGATTTAATTGGACAAATTCACCCATCATCCAGTAAAGGACACAAATTTGTACTCTTGGCTACAGATTATTTCACTAAGTAGGTTGAGGCTATTCCATTGAAGAAGGTTACATCTGAAAATATGGTTGAATTTGTCAAGGAGCATATAATCTACAGATTTGGAATTCCTCAAACCATAACAACAGATCAAGGGACTCAGTTTACTTCTTCTGAGTTTTGTGATTTTGCCGAGAGCATGGGAATCAAGCTGTATAATTCTTCTCCCTATTATGCACAAGCCAATGGTCAGGCAGAAGCTTCGAATAAAATTATGATCAAAATTATTCAGAAGAAGATTAAAGAGAAACCAAGAAAGTGGCATTTAGTGCTTAATGAGGCATTATGGGCTTACCAAATGGCTTGCCATGGGGCTACACAGACATCTCCCTATGAGCTGGTTTATGGGCATCATGCTGTTCTGCCATGGGAAATGCAATCAGAATCGAGAAGAGTTATGTTGCAAAAAGATTTAAAAGCGGAAGATTATAACAATCTTATGATAGACGAATTGGAAGATTTACATCAGATTCGTCTCAGGGCTTTAGAAAATATTGAGAAGAATAATATGCGTGATGCTAAATATTATAATAAGAAGGTCAGAATCAAGGAATTTGCCGAAGGAGACTTGGTTTGGAAGGTAATATTGCCAATTGAAACTAAGGATAGGGCATTCAGCAAATGGTCTCCCAATTGGGAAGGACCTTTTCGAATACAGAGATGTGTACCTGGCAATGTGTATATCTTAAAATCATTATTTGGAGAAGAGTTTACCAAAGCTATCAACGGGAGATATCTTAAGAAGTATTATCCCAGTATTGAAGTTGGTTCATAGAAAATAAAAGAAAAAATCAATCAAACAGCCGGTGTTCGTGACATCGCCTTCAGCAGAAAAATACTCCAAAGCATTTGTAGAATAGCCGACATTATGCATGTTGCCTTTAGCACAAAAAATCACACAACAGAAATTTGCAGAACATATAGCAAAAAGGATTTCATTCATATTTGATTGTTCAGATACATAAAGGATCCCTACGGAGTGCGATACATTGCCAGAAGAAATGGTTGCATCTGATTCTAACCAGTACTCGGCAGGCTAGTTCTCCTTCTTCTTCAGAGCTTGCTTCACCAGATTGAGGGGGAGTTCCAAGTGCTGCTTGGATAGGTTCTCTTGACGTTCAGCTGCTTTCACCAAGTTGTTGACAGCTTCTTGAAGACAGTGAAGGCGCTCGGTCATATCTGGAAGCAAGAACAAGGTTTATCAGGATGATGAAATCACAAAAGAAATTAAATGTAGAAAACTAATTTACCGCCAAGCTGAGACTCAAGGGCCATGCGACGATTTCGTTCTGTGTTGGCATAGGATTACGTCATGCGGATCCGCACGAAGACACCTGCATTCACGCGTTTCTTACGCTCGGAGTTTTTGTTGAAGTTGTTTGGCAAACTGGATTCTCTTCATCGATTCATCGAGGAATGCGAGGTGACGAAGGATTGGAATGAAATTCGCCCCAAACATATCCTCTGGGGGAATCTCAAGGCTACCAAGAAAATAAGAAGTCAAGTGGAATTGAATAGGAAAATGCTTCGAGAGAAAGGTCGATAGAACTTGATCTTACCTGGGCAAGCATGGTGTCTTCGAAGCCTTTGGATTCTGGCCGGTCGGTTCTCCAGCAATCTCCTTTCCCATATTCGCCATCAAAGGAGTGAGGAATGAGCACAAGAGATTGAGATGGAGGCTTCTGGATCTTAGCACGAGTTTGGTTTATAAAAACTCATGGGAGCCAGAGCTGAGACGCATTAAATTGGAATACCAAACGCTACTCGGAGTTTTAAAAGGAGTATTGAGGTAGTCGGGTTCTTTGCCGATTGAAAGTTACTGAGTTCTTCATTCGGCAAGACATCTATGCTATGCTATGGATTTTTCTGCGGGTGACCTTAGCATTTCAACCTGTGGTAGATATCTTGGGTGAAGAGAAGGCTGAGCTTTTCATTTAATGAAGCATTGAACAGTGCTTGGAATTCTCCAGAAGCCGGGTTTTTATTATGTTTTCCTGTGAAAAAAAAAACTAGATTCATTCGGCTATGATGACGTCATGCTATTCGGCAGAGGTCATTTGCCTGATTCGTTCGGGAATTGATCCAAGTGATCGATCGGCATTCATAAGAAGGAAATAGACACACAGGTACAAAGCAAAGATCATCACGGACAAATGCAACAAAAGAAATTTTTATTTCATTTCGACCACCCCTAAGTACAAACTAAATGCTTCATGGAAGCATTTTGTAGACTTCTTCGATGGGGGCGGCCTGGGAGATGGCGGCAGCGTGGTTCTCGAGGTCGTCCAGGAGCCCGTCAGGACGTTGTCGAGGTTCGCCAGGAAGCCACCGCGGAAGCCGACCGGGATGACGGAGTAGTCCTCCTCGGTCTGGGTCGACAGGGCCGCCAAACTCAGGGCGGCACCAAGGTGGATGCCTTGGACGGCGACTTGATTAATGCGGTCGTTCACATTATCAAGACGCTCTAGCAGCGTCCTTCCGTGGGCCTTCACCTTGCCCATGATCACGCCAGCTACGGCTTTCAGCTGTGCGTTCTCGGAGGCCAGGTCTGCATTAGGAAGTTCAATCTGTCAGAAAGGAAAAGGCAATGAAACTAAACAGAATTAAGAGGGTTTTTCGACAGGACCGCCGATGGTCTGGCAGAACTGCTTCCTCTGCTCCTCCCACTCGAGCTCTTTCGTGCTCATCTTCTTGGAATACTTGGCGTACTCCTCCCGGACGGCCTCCGTCTCCTTGCAAACGGCCAAAGATCTCGAGTACGTGTACTCGCAGGCTCCTCCGACGAAGAAGAGCCGGAGGGTGAACCAGGAGCTTGCGCCGGGACAATCGGCGGGCTCATCCTCCTCAGAGGAGGGAGGGGGTGCCTTGCATCGACAATCGGGATCTCCCTGACATAGAAGGAGTTCGTATTAAAAGGCAGATTCAAGAAGATGAACAGTAAACGTAAGGGGGCAGAAAGTGCAAAAATCTTACCCGACTCGGCGACGAGGCGCGCGGCTGCCTCCCGGCTGGTCCTCGGCTTGACGCTTGCCGTGGTCACTTCCGCCGGCCATTGGATGCTCTTGGTGGTTTTATTAGATTTGGTTTTGGAGAGGAAGGCAAGAAGACGGGGCAAGAGCAATACTAGTTTGAGATAACAGAGGAGGCCTGGGACGGTTTTATTTATAGGCCAATCCGGGAGATCGTGGGAACTCGTAATGGAGATCGTGGCGCATATCTCAAGAAGAGATTGGAATGCCAAACGACACCGAGAGATTTGAAGGCGCCATTTATTGGGCTGAATTCTTCGTGGGTTTAGGCCCATGAATACTCAAAAGAAAGTCGGTTGTGATCCTAATCGGCAAGTGTGCCGATTCGGCTAAAACCCCAATCGACAAGTCTAAGAGCGTTCGGCTATGACCTCGATCGGCAAAGAATTGGAACATTCAAGTGCGCATTTCATCAATTGACAAGGTTAAAGCAAGTACGGAATACAAAATAGAGTAGAGCAAAGCCAAAAGAAACAGAGTCAACTGTTTTAAACGTGCCGAATGTTTTATAGCAAGCTCTACATGTTGGTGAGACTTGATGGCGTTCACGGATTGACCTTGATCATGTCCATCTCTGTCCTTAACTTTTCGGTCACTTTCTTCAAAAGGCGACATATTAGTAAGCTTAGCTTTGAGCTTTTCGTTCTCCCTGATGGTAGCTGCTATCTTTGCCTTGGTTGACTTTATGGACTCAGGAAGGCCAGCAAGTTTTCTTTTGTGATCTTCGATTCTGCTATTCAACTGTTGTAGTTGAGCTTCCAGCTGGACCTTTTGTTCCTCCATTTCAGTCAATTCAGGCTGCAATTTATCAAGAAGCCCTTTATCAGTTTCAATCTTGGAATGGAGGTCTTTGGTCTCTTGCTTCTTCAGATCTCTGTCCTTCTGTAAAGCCAATTTGGAAGATGTGATTTGGCTGGCCCTTGCGATTGCAGCCACATGATTTTCAAAGTGCATTGCAAAATACATTGCAGGCTGCAAAGGAGGAGGGATTTCCTGATCAATAAGCTTGGCTAAATTTTTGATCTGTTCAACATCCTGGATTGATACACTTATATCTTTATCCAGTAGAGAAACAATTTTTTGAAGCCGAGCTTTGTTCTCCTCGGATAAGCTTTGCTGAGAGACAACCTCTTCACCCTCGTCAATATACTCTTTGAGATTGAAGGAGTAACTGGCAGATGGCTTAGCTTCATCCTAAAGGAAAATAAAATTAGCCAGCTGTATAAGATTCAGATTATTGAGAAAAGAGGTCGGATTGTTTTGAATACCTTTTGAATATGTTTTTCTGGTGAACTCCTTGCATTGCTGTTTGAAGAGTGGGCAGGGTTTGCACCAAGTTGACTACCGGCTTCAGAAGGATGAACAGAATGAGGAGACCTTTGTGCATTCCCATCAGAAGCTTGTCGATGGCTGGCAGTTGATTGGCTAGAAGATGGCACTTCATGAATAGTCTGATCCTCAGGATCTTCTTGTCTGGGAGGGGTCTTATGGACACTTGAAGATGGCTGATCAGATTTTTCTTGCTGTTCTGGTTCTTTTTGAGAAGAACTTGCTTGAGAACCAAGAGAAAAATCTGATCCTTGGGACATGTCATCAATGAGATCATTGGTTGCTGGATTAAAAGTTTTTTTTGGGCTGTTAGTAAAACATAAAGGGAGATTGCAGGAATAAGTCAAAAAAGATCATTACCAAATTTCTCATTGATCTGCGAAGCTCCTCAGGTGACAGTTGATCATCCATCATAGGGATGGTTTTAAGCTGCAATAAATATATGCAGTTAAAGGCCAAGTCAATTACCAATTCAAAATTGAGAGAAAACCTTACCTTAGGATTTGGTTTGGCCTTTTGAGTTCTTGCTTTCCTGGCTACAGTGGAACCTGATCCAATTAAACCTTTTCTTTTTCCCATAGTCTTGGCAAGGGGAACATCCATGGCTGCAGGAGCTTTCAGTAAACATGCCAGAGTTGGAGCATCAAAACCCATTACAGTTTTTGATCCGGCATGATAATACTGGACTTTTCTTGAAGGGGGAGCAGGTTCAGGGTCCTGTACATGGTAATTGTTTATCAGGCATAGTCAAAGTAATTAATTGAATAAGTCAAGAGTAGGAAGCTTACCTCCACCGCCGATTCAAATTGAGGCCTTAGTCCTCGGCGAGAGGATGGACCGGCACATTGAAAATATGGCTATGCCATTCATCCCACCAAGAGATAAAAGATTGATGAGCCACTTCTATTGGCCGGAATGGGATGGGACCATGAGATGGCGAGAGAAGATCCAAGTTCAAACACCCTCTTAGCGTCCATCCCTAATTTTATTTCTTCCCCGGGCTTTATGGTACGTGGAGAAAAGGAGCCTTGGGGCGATTGACCACATCCAAGTTGTCCGGCAACCATATTTGGATAGTAAAATTCGTAAGTGGGGCTCGTTTTTCTCCCATGATTAAATTCTGCTGGCAAGATGCATGGTTTGATAAAGGCATCAAATATTTTGAGGAAGCTTCATTTTCACGGCCCGAGTCATAAGCGAACTTGCGGGAAAGATGAAGTCTTCATTGCTCGATAATGGAACCGGACTAGGTTGTCAAATCCTCACGAAGAAGGTTTTAAACAAATGACCAATGTCAATGTTGATAGCAATTGCAGATGCAGCTTCTCCATATGACTGACAGGCTTTGGTCACAGCTGGCTCTCCTTCAGCATAGTTGATTGAAGGAAATCTCAAATTGTGGAGTTTAACAGACACTATTCTGTGCATGTTCAGTTGTAGCCACATTTGAATCAACCACCAAGGACCATTCACGCAATGAATTTCACCTCCTTTGAACATTTGGGTGGTGATTTGGTGCATCATATGATAAGCGACTCCTAACGAGATATTTGCCTAAGGGGATTGTATGGCTAGCGGCCGAGATCTTGACCATTACAATGTGATTTAGAGTGGGTTCATTTGATTTTCCACAAAAGACAAATCTGCATAACCACATGTTCAGAAAAGCCAGATACTCTTTGTCCTTGACAGAGTTTTTCTCTTGGTATGCAGCAATGTATTTGATATAACCAAGATCCGACGGCGGTTTTTGTTGGTCTGGAACCTTTGTATCTGTAGGGGCTGACCTTGGATACATTCAAGCGGTCATCATAAAACATCGGCTAGGGTTGGGGTCATTGGACCATGGCCAAATATGAAAGAGTTAGTGGCGTCATGGGTACCGCAATAAGAAGATTGCTATTCTTGGGGGTATCGACAAAGATAGTTCCAAACATTGGCTTATATCCATTACATCCCCGTTCCATTCTTTTTTCGGAATTTGCTTCATGGATCCTCCGATACCAGTTTCGCAAAACCTACAATTGGGGAAACGGCCGAGGTTTTGAAGGTATTTGACCACAATCTTGGCTCGATACTCCGTGATTTAAAGGGATCCTCCTCGGTTTCTTTTCGATGAATTCAAAAGGGTCCGGATTTCCCATCGGACCGAGGTAATAAGAATCGGGTCATCACCATATGGGATTAAAATTTTGTCTTTCAAATTCTTTTGGAGAAAAAAGAAAAAATGAGAATCGGGAAGAAGTTGCGAGAGAATAAATTGCCGAATCGCGTGAAAAACAAGTTAGAAATTACTCGCGGAATGTTGGCTTGAGCCGCCATTAGAGCCTTGAAGCTTGATTCGGAGAGGTCTAGGGTTTCGAGATTCAAGCGGCGGCCGTGAAGAACAAAGGAAAAATGAGGGCTTTGAACAAAGGTGTCGACCTAAAGAAAATTGGAGCAAGATATAATCAATTTTGGAATAAAAGTATTTTTATCCCAAATTTGAGGGGGGCATTTCCCCTACCTCCCTCTCGTTCTTCACGCACGCGACGCGGGACACGGGATATTTCCCCTCGTCATGTCGGCGCCATCGCTCCCGCCAACATCGTCACAAAGCGCCGCTTAACCTCTCTCCCCACCGGTGCGCGCCGAAGTCACGTCACCAGCCGCCATGGCCGAAGTGAATGCCGGCCATGTCGAGTCCCGTCATCGCCGAAGCCGCAGGGCCACCCCTAGGAAAATATCTCCGCGAGCCGCCTCCCTCCCCGAAAAGGTCCCTTGTGGTTTTGGTAATTGAGTGACAACATTAGGTGGACTAATAATGTGTGATTGAGATATTACACGAGGAGATTAGTCCATACGATGATGCAATGAAGGAGCTTATTGCATATGAGACATGATATGGAGTCATGTGACCAAGATGGTGAAGATCAAGATGAGGCTTGGCTTGATGGACGGTTGCAAGTGTGAAGGGCTAGTCGAGGCTTTGAAGTCATGGACCGCGAGGCGGTGAAGCTTTGAGCAAGACTTGACGCCGATGGACCCGACGCAAAGCGGTGAAGAGCAAGTGAGGTCAAGATCGATGGACCAAGAGGGTCATGTGATGATATGGAGTGGATCATATCATTCTTGATCGTGTTGATGCATGTGTTGCATCGGCACTTGGAGGAGATGGAGCGGAATGGAAATGCGCAAGGCAAAGGTATAACCTAGGGCATTCATTTCGCCGATCATGGGAGCTTAGAGAAGTTTATGACCAGGGTTTAGGATAGATGGCCGTACTATCAAGAGGGGCGATCTTGTTTGCATATCAGTCATCTAGTGCCACTTGTGCGATCTAACTTTGCGATGTGTTAGGATCGAGTGGCGCGGTGAGCTCAAGAGAAAATCTTTTGAAAATGATTGTGAAAATGCTAACACACATGCACATGGTGATGTACACTTGGTGGTGTTGGCACATTTGCAAAGGCGGTGGTGTTTGCGTGGTTGAGATGGGTTTGGGTACCGCTTTTGAGAAAATGAAACGCTTATTTTGGGAAAATGAAACGCTTATTTTATATTGCGCGGATGCAAGTTGTTGGAGAAAACATGCTATCTCTGGAGCACAAGTTGGTTTACGTGTTGGCTAGCATGTTTGAGCAAAGGTGGAGAAGTTAGCGTTTGCGGCGGCTTTGTAAAATAGGGTTTTACATGCGTCGAACTTCAGGTTGTGAGCGTCGGTATTTGGGCCGGCGTCCGACGCGTTGTGGCTAGCGCGCCAGAGTGGCGGCGTTCCGGCCTGGCGTCCGTCGTAGTGGCGCGGGTGGATAGCCGCCGTCCGGCGCTTGGTGAAGCGGTCGGCGAGGCCGAGCACGAAGTTGAACGCTGCCGGACGCCGTGGGCGCGTCCGGGTCCGCTCGGCGCGCCGAAGGGCGCGGTTTAACATCGCTCGTCACGGTCCCGTCCGGGAGCACGAGACCGGACTACGGCGGAGCTTGACGGAGTGAACAACGAAGGCAAGTCCTAATCCCCACCCCTCACTTTTATTAAACTCAATCAATAATTTTTGTTATGAATATGAGTACAAGTCCTAATCCCCACCCCTCACTTTTATTAAACTCAACTGAATAATTTCTGTTATGAATATGAGTACAAGTCCTAATCCCCACCCCTCACTTTTATTAAACTCAACTGAATAATTTCTGTTATGAATATGAGTACAAGTCCTAATCCCCACCCCTCACTTTTATTAAACTCAAACTGAATAATTTACATTATGAATATGAGTACATGTGATAGTGAGTAGAATTAAGAAATAGATAACATTGATATGGAATAATAATTTTGACCTTAACCAACCAAAGAGGTGGGTGGTGTTAGTTCACAAGGAGGTGGGCTAACACGCATCGGGGATCATAGAGAGAGATTCCCACAGAGAGATACTTGCCTCAGAAGGACCGGTTCATAGACCATCTACCTAGTGCGATATTACGTACAGCCCACACGCCCGATATGGGCAGATCGATTCCACACCCCGTTGGGTTGAGGTATAGTTTTCGACCTAGGAATTTTGGATGAGGCAAACGACCTATCAAGAGCGAGACATGGGGAGAGTGGCCCCATGGTCGGTTGGCGTGGATGCTATGTGATCTTCCACGTAAAGATAGTTGGGCGTAGTGACGCCGATGATTGAGAGGACGTGTAAGTCCTGAATTTGTTGAATATGATGGGTGATTAGGTATCACCGAAGTTGTTGGGGATGATGCATCATCCTATGATCCAATCCCCGAGAAGTCGTAGTGAAGATTATACGAAACCCGTGAGGCATCCGGCCGGTACGGATCTCATTAGGCCCGGCTTCGAACCATTGGCGTGGGTGTAGACAACGCCTATCATGTGGGAGAAATTTGTACACCCTCCAGAGAGTTCCTTAAATCTATTCGAATAACCACGCCCTTAAAATGGGCAAATGCTAGGCTGGATCATCTATGATTAGATATCACATTATTAACTAACATGCTTATGATCAATGAATCCGTTAATTATGAGGACTAACCCGGGAACTAGTGAGAGCAGTTTTTGAAACTCTACTAGGGCCCAACCCATAATAATCACCCTCCACTCTATGGTTTGGACTTGCTGAGCACGTATCTAATCACCCCTGTTGTTTTTACCGACATCGGCACCAAAGAAGGCTTTAGCAACAACGAGATAAAAAGATCAGCGTTTCATAGGAGTTCGTAGGACGTCAGCTTAGGAGGAGGACTTGGAAGCTAGGATTTCATCAGCGCTCAAGTTTGCCCGTGGAGTAGGAAGCAGTGCCATTACGGTCTATCGCTTTAGAGCAGGAGCGAGAAATGGTAAGCGCCTGCTATTTCATCTATGGTTAGTCTTGTCCCAAACTTGTTGTTGAGCAGGCCCTGACCCATCTTAGTAGCACCAGAATTGGAGTAAAGCCCCAGCCAACCAGCTCATAAGGTTCCTTCACTGCAGCAAGAGAGTTGGGGTCAGAATGAGAAGGGGGCTGCAGAAGATGCAGGAAATGAAGCAAAGCAGGAGATGAATAAATGTAAGCAGCATATACAATTAAGTAATGACAGAATATGTAATGAAACTGACTTGACATGACGAATTATTAGAAACTACAGTAAGCAGTAGTCAATCCGAGACTCAATTTATATATATACTGTTGGAAAATTGCTGCATCTATCTATCTAGTGAATGAGAAATGTAAAAATTAGATGATGGTATCTGTGCTGAGTCCTCTCCTCTTGTTCAGGAAAAGCTAAAATGTAGACATAGAAATGAGATGGCACAGTTGTATAGCAATCGAACATGAGATGAATTTGACTCGCAGGCTCCGTTAGCAACAGCAATTAAAAAATAAATTGCTACCCTCTTTTTATTTATTTATTTTTAAAAAATAAAACCTGTAAACAATTTGTATGGAAGGATCTGATGGGAGTGGCCCCAGATGCAGCAGGATCCTTCCCTATCCGGGTATCGATTGATACGTAGGGGGGGAAAATGGAAACACACCGAAACGCGTGAATTATATACTAGTACCAGCAACTAATTAAAATTGAAGACCGAGCACCGTCAAAATTGGCAAGCAACCGTTGGCAAGGCCCAATTCGTGAGTGACGATGACGGAATTATGGCACAGTTGTCCCAGATGGAACACGCAATTGACTGAAATTCGCATCATCAGGGAACCGAATTGGACAATTGACCGGACAATCGAGCGACCCAGCATCATTTCATGGAATTGAAAGGAAATCGAATTGGGACGGATGGCGGAAGTGGCAGATCCGATCCAGCGGAATTGGGGGCGAAATCAGTACCTGCTTGAAGGCTGGGGAGGGATGTGGAATCGGCTGGCTGTCGGGCTGTCGGGGAGACGGCGGAGCGGAGAGGGATCTGGTGGCGAGGCGCTGGCGCCGCCGATCCGGATCAGGGCGGAGGAGGAGCCGAAGACGAGGAGGGCGAATGGCAAGTTGGTTCGGTTCGGTTGCTTGGCGTCGACGAAATCGAGGCGGATTTCCCCTCCTCTTCTCTCCCCACCTGTCTCTGCCCAGTGGGCCAGCCAATCCTGCCTCGTGCACCCAGCCTTCATTATTATTTATTATATTTTATTTTTATTTATTTCTGCACTTGGCCTCTTCCTTCCTTGTACTACTTGGGACAAAAAAAAATTAAGACTGCTATTAGTGCTTGCTACTCCTCCCCTCCGTAAGTTGAGCGTAAGAGAATTTATAGCAAATAGTATTAACATTTATTTCTAAAAAATATATTACATAACTAATCTGATGGTACTTTTTAATAGTAGCATGAATGTTAGTACTTTTCTGTTACAAATTTAGTCAAAGTTTCAACTATTTTGACACCTCGAAAATTAAAAGCAAGAATTGCATTCTTCAACATGGGCGAATAATGTACATGAAACTTATATAGGTGCCCCTAATTACTAAAGTTGTCCGGCACTAATTAACGAACAATCACTCTATCTAGAGATCGATTTATGAATGATAGTAGTGCTTGCTACATAAAAATGGCACGCCGCTAATCAAATAAAGTTATTTATTTGCACTAATTAGTAGAAAAACCAAATATTTAATTAATAAGATATTTTTTTATCTGATATTGTTGCTAGTTGCCAGAAGACCTCGCAGCTAGAGATGCCAAACGAAGGACAGCCGATGTGAGCCCTACGGCATGTCCAGGAGCTGAAATTGATATATCTTTGTACAGATTTGTATCCTACTATATAATGACACTTGTTTGTGTTTTTTTTGGCTAAACATAATCTGAGTTGGTTGAAATGAAAATTCAGAGTTTGTTTTTTGAGGAACATGAAAAATTCAGAGTTGGCTGCATGGGCGTGTGCATGCAGAGAGAGCCCACATCATATCCTTCTTCATTTCTGGGCCAGGAAACTGGCTAGGCTGCTTGCAGCCCAACACATATTGCCTCATCCTCTCCCCTCATCACAACACTTTTTCCACACTCAAAATTAATACCAATAATACTGGTATAATATAATATTAATATAATAATATAGGAGTATACCAGGAGAAAATGTCCATATAAATTCTACCTGAACATTTCTCGTAGGTTTATCTTCTGAGCTTATATAAAACATATATTGTACTGGAAAACAATGGACGACCAGAATTGTTTTACGACATGCATTCCTTAGTTGTCTGTGGCAGGGCAAGGCAAGCCATGCTAGCGTTGTAGAGCCAATTTGGCTTCCTCGACTTGGTGAGCCAAAGGTCCAAAAGCTTTTATTGTTTCTAATAAAATTGTCTACAGAGGCGTGAGGCCATTGTTTTAATTAATCAAAGATTAACAGTGACCTTTTTGCCTGTCCTGCAAGCCTTTTGTCCACCTCTGTAAACAAACTCTATACAAGTGGTATATACAATGCAAGAAAATTAAGCTTACACATCTGCTTTCAACTGAACATGCATGTTATTTGTAGCCATCATCAGATCGAGACCATCTAGTTTGTCTTAATATGGACACATGTATGTAATGTATCTTGATTGATCTAGCCACAACTTGCATTTGCAGTCTATACATGGATATTTGATGATCGCAGAGCAACGCACACAGTACACAGTACAGTCGTCGAGGCCGCTACCCGGGTGTACCCTTGTTTGTTAGTCCTCATGTGCTTGCTCGTCGATATGATCTTGCAGGCTGCTGATGGAGCCTCGGCGCAGGCGCTTCAATAAGTCTCCTGCTTCCAATAATTCTGATGGCCAACTCTGTCTCCCTCGTCCTCAATGCGGCTCCTTCGCCGCCCGCCACGCTTCCTCTTCTTCACCGCCACCACAAGCATCCATATGATGGTCATCGCCCTTATCATTCAGCTCTAGCAGAGGCAGGGCCTTACACTAGGATATGCAATTACAGTCAATGATCAATCTATGGCTGACTCTATAAGATTTCAGACTCTCAGTCAAAAAGAAAAAAGATTTCAGACTCGATTGAATTAACCAGTAACCTTGTTTTCTGCCCAAATACCTGATCACGGAGCATCGCGTTCTCCATCAAGAGTTTCTGCTCCTGTATACACAAATATTTTCTAATTAGGTTTCTATCTTATCAAGCATTTGGAGCACATATGTAAAGTTTGACCCATCATCAGCTTCATCTAATCCATAAATAAACATACCTTCTGCCTCAAGTCTAGAATTTGATCCATCAGCTTCTTTTTCCTGCTCAAGGTGCATGGATAATACAGCAAAAATGGAACAAAGATCAGTGCCTGTTTATATCGGTAACTTGCATTGGATCATACAATATTCAAAACTAAGTACTAGGAATATACACAGCTCTTGCCTTCCTTTGCCTGATTATGCTTAGGCTCTTCTCTAGCTGTGCCTCCAGGTCTTTCAGCTCCTGAGTTGAACAAGATCCAAGGTTCTCTCCAAGCAATTTGCTGTGGGTTAGTTCGTGGCAATGGATTAGTGTGTCCAGTTTCCCAACACAACCTTCCTAGCTTCTCAACTAAGAAAACACATGCAAGCAGATAAAACATCTGTCAACTGTCATAATCACCTCTTGTATGTCTCAATTGCGTCTATCTTCTGTCCCAAGGTTGTAGCCTCATATTTCCACTTCTGTGTACATACACATGTAAAGTGATAAACACCAAGCTTGCGCACACAAAATTTCAGCTGCTGAGAGTTTTATATATGTATATGTTTGGCGGAAAAACAATCATATACATGGCATGAGACTACATGCTTACATGTCGTGCATCATCCTTTTGCTCAGTGCCCTGTTACTGTTAGTATTGCATTCTCCGAAGATTTATGCATTGGATGTAGAAAGGTTGATTTTCTGTTCTATGAGCGAGATGGGACTGTGACTTAGATAAGGGAGGGAAAGGAATGAATTGGATGTACCTCTACGCCTGTTTCAACTTTCCCATTTGCAGGTGTGCCTTCCGTGTGCTTCAGGTACCGATCAATTGTATTCTGCAAGCTGTGAATTTTTCCAAGTATTAGCTCATTGATTGGATCCATATATGAAGGAAATGCTTCTATCATGTACTCGTACATCCATTTAATTTACATACAACTCCATTATATATAACCATGCATTTAATAACAGGATCTTTTCAAGAACCCACCATTGTTCCAAATTATTTCCTATCTTTCTGTTTATACTTATTGAGTTAAAAGTAGTTATCAGCATATAAGGGCGTCTGTAATGACGACAAGATAAATCGCCCGAGATAGAAACAATAAAAGAATAAATGGACGTCCACTTCACTATGTAGGCTGTTTGAGAGGGCTTTTTAAACCTGCAAGTCTAGCGCTAGGAGTGAGTCGCTAGCGTGCTGCCTGCTTGTTGATCAATAGAATTTCATCTAGACTAGCTATTTGCATCCCATGAGAGGCTCTAATACCAATGCAGGATCAATAAGTAGCGTTGGCATATACGTAGTATATATGGGCAAACCACAAGCAAATGACCTAAAGGCTTTGTTGTTGTATCATGCATTGCAATATGCACTTATGCTATATATAGTTTCATCTTTTATAAACAAATAATGCCAAAACGAGGTAAATGGTAACACAAACCTTCAACACATAGATAATTCAGCAATGGTTATGCATATGTTGGCCTATGGGACTAAGCTAATTTGATAGTTGTAATTGTTTATGTAGAGAGCTATATATACATAGGTGTACAAACATATATGTCATCACCTGGTCACTTGTAACCAAGATGTAGCTTCGGTATGTGTTTTCCAACTAATAATATAGAATGATTTGGTGCGTGCACTAGAATGTTAGAGTGGATCAGCCGGGATGACATGACCAGAGTTGAAACGGCAAGCCCAATGACTAGTTGGATTCCATGCACCGGATATTCTGCTAGTGATGACATTAAATGTGCACCAGTTGTTAGTAAGTTGCATGCAACTTAGTCTTGAAGTGCAATATGGGCAGGTCCTCTTCTTAGGGCTGTAAAATATGCGCCCTACTAGCCATATTGGTTGTTGTTGAAGCTACCAAAAGCGTAGACACATAATAGAGAGATTCACTATTCAAGATATGAGACTGAAGATTAAGGAAACAGGATAGGGGTTTTTAGGCTTTCAATATAAGCTGGGCATAACGCCTTTGATCTAAAAAAAAATCAGGGTAGGGTTATGATTTCTTTAGTGCTAGTTTAGGCTGGTTAGTGCATTGCTTTTAGGTTTTAGTCCCAGAGTTAGGCAAGGTTTGCACTTCTTTTTGTTGCGGTGATTCATTCATCAATGACGGTTGCAATCATCTCATGCCCCATAAGTATTGCAAGACCCTTTAACCATGCTTTTGAAGTGGACACCGTGTTGTATTAGGGAGGAGAGAGATCCTTGACATTTTGGCCGAAGCTTTACCAAGGGAAGATGGCAGGGAGCATTTAGACAAAGCCATATGGTGGAGATCCATTCCAATTTAGGGAACCCCTATTAGCTATCCATGTAGTTAGCAACGAGGACCTTCACCTCTTGAGGAATCCAATGAAGGGTTACTGGAAAAAGTAAGTGCTACATTGTCAAAAATTGTCAAGCTGAGTTTGCACTCTCTCTATCTCTGCTTAACTTTTGAATCACTTTTATGGGAACCCTTGTGGCAGTGCCCCAAGTCTTGCATTTTATTTGTCTTCTAAGACGCTGGCTTGTTAGGTTGACTGGTTTTGTCTAATGACTTTCTAGAATGAAGACACTGGTCTGTTAGGCTGACTAGTTTTGTCTAATGACTTCTAGAATGTTTTTGGTCGATTTGAAAGACATGATTAATATAATTCTTAGTGTCTATAGCCTTGACGACAAGTATTCAAATGTTATTGTCCAACATTACCTTGGATATAGAGTGCCATGTCTGGGCTCAAATTGTTCATGCACATACAAATCACTTCTAGTTTTGTGATTGGTTGTGAGCAGCAGAGGCTTGATTTCTCCACCTATTGATGAAGTCGACAACTTTCTCATCCACTCTCTCTGAGAGTTTGTGTCAACTTTGTTATCCCCGTTCTTTGAGTGTTGTATGAGTGCTCTAGAAAGGCATCTTGAATGGAGCATGGTGCCAATTTGCTAGACCAGGTGAAAGCTGGCCTAGACAAGGTTATCAGAGGAGAAGAGCTCCATTGTGTGCCTTGTCTGACACGCAACTAGAATGAGCCACATGGTCATGTGCGTGAACCAATCCATTGAAATTGGCAACTATGACCCGACTATAATTATTTTGAACGATATCATGTCAAACCCGACAGCCATGATTTGACATGTTGCATGTATTGATCCCTAACGCCTTCTAAAATCCCTCCTATGTATGGTTTAAAGGATATTCCATGTGTAGGTTGGCGATCATTTCTAGCTGTAGTCGAAGTTATTTTTTTATTTTGTATGGTTCATACAGCCAGCCACTTGGTCATGGAGTGGGGAAACTCTTCTTCCTTTTCGTTGAAGCTACGTCCATCATTTGTAGTCATCTGTACTATTCAATGGATCGAAGGAAGAAGAGTTGGCTGCTCCTAGAGCAAGGTACAACAATCGTCTGAACTACATAAAAATGTTGGTGATGCTTCGATCAGCCAGAGTAGTCCCCAACCTACACATGTAATTACCACGGAGTTCCAAACTGGGGCACTACCACAAGATACTCAAAAATATATATAAAAGGGCACATAAATTGCAAACCCAATTAGTTTTTTTTTTAGAATATTATTTTTATTTCATATCTAGATGAAATTTCAACATCCATATTTTTTTATTTAATATGTTTTTCCCACACTTGATATGCAAAAATTTGTGTCCACACTTTATAACACCTTTTGCTTGCATTGTGCGGTTTAACTTTTTATAGAATGCACATGTAATTGTTAAGATTGGAGTGCAAACTTTTGCATGACAGAGATAGGAACAAAGAGAAAAAAGGCAAATGCACATTTATATAGAATTTATGTTTTCATATTTGCAAAGCTGGCCATAGT